>WOGP01000309.1:0-26663 GCA_015342065.1 Leptinotarsa undecemlineata
TATATATGCGTGTATTTATGAAATAATAAAAAATGGTTTTGAAAAAGATGATTATCATGTAGTAAAGGACTCTTTTGACTTTCGTGCTTTCCTTCGAGGGACAAAAAATGCCTGAAGATTCAATTTTAATATCTCTAGACATATAATACCTTTCCACCAACACCCTGTGGATCTCACAATTGGAGTTATTATTGACAGAAGGCCCAAAATCTCAGTATTTAATAGTTAGCCTCTAGATGAATTCGCAAAAGTATTTGAATTTCACATTAAGTCAAACTGTTGACTACTACGAAGTTTTTTATAGGCAAATATCTGGACTAGAAATGAAAAACTGTTTTTCACCTAGTGATGTCCGAACTCTAACAGCGTAGTTTAGAACAATTATCTTTCTCAGTTCCGTTTTTCAAAAAATACGTTGATGACATTTTCACTTCAATACCTAAAGATGAAAAAAATTTAATTCTTGAAGTTTTTCAAAGCTTTCACCCAAATTTAAAATTCACAGCAGATTCGGAAAATGACTATGCTCTAGCATCGTTAGACACTAAGATATCGAGAGCACCAGTTTCAGTTTTGATAAATTTTGCGTTAGACTTTTCCTAAAGTTTCATCATTTCTTACAACTCATATGTTATGTAGATTATTAGTTCGGTCTACTTCTAATATTACTTGAAGATAGGAGGCATTGCTGAGTTGAAAGAATCAGTTCATATATCTCAATCTTCAATATGAACAATATAGTTCCAATCAATATTTGACTCATCAGTAGTGAAATCCTTCAAATTGAAATGATCGTAATTTCTTCACTTGTATATTTATATCAAATGAATACGACGAGTTACTGACTAATTCGACTTTTCAGTAGTTTATATTACGCAGTAATTTTTTGGGGTGAAATTTTCCGTTTGCCCTTCATTATACTTCAGCAGATTCTTTATTGATTCAGCTTTCATTTTTTCAAATTGTAGGAAAAACAGTAAAATATATTGAGACCTCTACAAATAATGACGTTCAAAGAATTATCAGAACCCATTCGAAAATCTAACTGAAATATTGGGTAGTCTAGAAACAATTTCTAAGCCCATTTTCATTTCAATAGTGTGAAGAATTGATTGTTCAAATCCAGTTTTACTAGCACCAGAAAGAAGTTTTTGGAACTTGAACATCGATTTATAAAACACGTCGATACTTCCAGTTCCAACTTTTGATGGTCTAAGAGTCTAAGAGATAATTGGATGATGGATATAATTTCCTCAATTTTTTTTCAGATTCCAGTTCATTTCAGATTTTTCTCGAGTATTCCCTTTATATGGGGGTTTCAGCGATGTAATAAAGATGTCGATGTTCATATTTCTTTTATTTTCTTCTATTCTTCAGTACAACACAAACTTTCTCTTGAGAACTGGGCATCACTTTGAGATGTGCTGGCTTTTACTTTGATATCTACCCAGTCCCATGTTTTATGCTGTCTGGATTGATTGTTAGCTCCATTGACTTCTTGATGTCCTAAATTTTCTTAAGATCTATGATGGTATTGGCCGATACTTAATGAAAATCCGTAACTAACGTTTTTAAAATCACTTTATCGTGAGATTATCACTAAACGATTTTACAAAAACTCAACACTTGTTCCGCCATACAATGGCTTCTTCGGGCGTGTCTTCACTCTAATTTTTTATGCTGTCTGGATTTATTGTTAGCTCAATTGACTTCTTGATGTCTTAAATATTCTTAAGATCTGCGATGGTATTGGCCGATACTTGATGAAAATTTATCCGTAACTTACGAATTTAAAATCACTTTATCGTGAGATTTTTACTGAACGATTTTACAAAAACTCAACACTTGTTTCGCCATACAATGGCTTCTTTGGGCATGTCTTCACTCCCGACACGCCCGAAAATCTCACAATGAAGTATTTTTCCGAAACCTTCTTAAGATGATCACTTGTTCTTTCGTGTATATAGAAAATCATATTTCTTCTCTTTTTGCTTCCCATTAATTTCAATGATTATCACCTATGTTTTACAAATTGTTCTTCTCATTTTTCAGTTGATAAATTTCTTCCCGTAATGATGCAGCGATAGATTGCAATTTCTGGAGCATTTGAAAGAGTTCACTATTGGCTGTGTGTTTGT
The DNA here is from genome assembly GCA_015342065.1 of Leptinotarsa undecemlineata. Classification (NCBI taxonomy): domain Eukaryota; kingdom Metazoa; phylum Arthropoda; class Insecta; order Coleoptera; family Chrysomelidae; genus Leptinotarsa; species Leptinotarsa undecemlineata. The sequence continues at coordinate 2,139 of WOGP01000309.1, forward strand.
TGGTACTCCTTGTGGAATTTAAGACTCCGCCGGAAACTTCATTATTTCCACCATTTTCTGTTTTTTAGCCTACTTCACCTACAAATGATACTAATAAATATAGTAATGTTCATTTTTTTGATGTCTTATCGGTTACTGAGAAAGCAGTATTGATATTATTCTAACTACGAAGGACGAGTAACAATATGCCAAAAGGTACTGAAATAGGTTCTGAATTGATTGTAGATTATTGCAGTAACAACGAAATATCACTTTATTTTATATTCTTTTGAACTATAGCAAAAAAGCTAATATAAGCAAACTAAAAATCATTTAAAAATTGTCCTAAAACTACAAACGATGAAGTTGATTGTAGCTGAAATTAGATGTTTGTTTTTACCACTAAACACATGAAAAATTAATGAAATGAAATCGAGTATTATTCAACTGCATTTTTAGTGAATCAATAACAACATTTTAACTCCAAACGGTGCTGATGAATGAAGTTGAGTTCATTTTTTGGTAGTCTCATCAGTTACTGAGAAAACACCATTGATATCATTCGAACTACGGAATACAATTAATAATGCACTAAAAAGTTTTGAAATAGGTTCTAAATAGATTGTAGTTCATTGTAGTAACAACACAATATTGATTCATTCTATACTCTTTTGAAGTATAGAAAAATGGCTACGACAACAAGACTTCAAATCATAAAATAAAAATTGTCCTGAAACAACAAACGATGAAGTTGATTGTAGCTGAAATCAGATGTTTGTAGTAACCATCAAACACATCAGAAATGAATGAAATTAAATCGAGTATTTTCCAACTGCATTTGTAGTGAATCAAAATTTCAACTACAAACGTTGATGAATGTAGTAGAGTTCATTTTCTTGTAGTCTCATCAGTTACTGAGAAAACACTATTGATACCATTCAATCTAAGACATATGAATAACAATGCGCAAGAGAGCTTTGAAATAGGTTTTTAATTGATTGTGGTTTATTTTATTCACAACACAATACTGATTTATTTTATATTCTTTTTAAGTATAGCAAAACAGCTACGACAACAAGATTTCAATTCATAAAATAACAATTGTCCTCAAACTACAAACGATGAAGTTGATTGAAGCTAAAATTAGACGTTTGTAGTTATCATTAAACACTTCTTTCTTGCACATTGTTAGTCGTAGTTTGAATAGTATCAATAGTGCTTTCTCAGTAACTGATGAGACTACAAGAAAATGAACTATATTACATTCATCAGCATCGTTTGTAGTTAAAATTTTATTTTCGATTCACTTCAAATGCACTTGAGAAATACTCGATTTTTTCAATTCATTCTTGATATGTTAAATGGTAACTACAAATATCTAATTTCAGCTACAGTCAACTTTATCGTTTGTAGTTTGAGGACAATTTTTATTTCATAATTTGAAGTCTTTTTATCGTAGCTTTTTAGCTATATTTCAAAAGAATATTAAATAGATTTATATTGTGTTGTTACTACAATAAACTACAATCGATATGGAACCTATTTCAGAACTTTTTGGTTCATTAACCGTCCTTCGTAGTTAGAATAATATCAATAATGCTTTCTCAGTAACCGATAAGACTACAAAGGAATAAACATAACTACATGCATTAGTATCATTTGAAGGTAAAGTAGGCTGAAAAAAAGTAGTTTGTTTTTCAAAGCGTGACGGAGCTCATGTATTCTCCTGAAGACTTCAATAAATATTCCTGGATCTAAAACCCATTTGCTGGTATAGAAATGGCGCTAGAAAACTTTACTGCAACAGAAAAGAAACAGTTGTATGGACTAAATTGTGACTCACAAAAACATTTCTGAAATTCCTCAGATTTGAAATGTTTTGTATTATTAGAGACCAAATTATTTGTTTTGAGATGGTATTATCGCACTTTAGCGAGACAATAATGTCATCACACCTGTTAAGTTGTCTCTCAGTTCGCCAGATAGACCACCAAACAATCGTAGTACATCAAAATGTTACGTGGTATCCTTAAACTGTCATCCAGCTAGCTAGGTGGAGAGACAGCCAATCAGAGTATATAAATTTTCAGGTAATGTCTCAAATTGTGACCCAGCTCACCAGCCAATTAGAGTGCACGCTTCTGCATATCAGAACATTGTGGTTACCCAGGCGATAGATCAGAATTTTTTGTGGACATAAATGATTCAAGCAGACAGACCACCCTTCTGGGTGGTCTGTCTGCTTGATCTGGTTGTCTAACCAAGATCAGGCGTATTCCTCAACGAGACAGAGCATCCAGTAACGTGGCGCGTTTACGTCAGCCCATCTTTTCACTCAACACATTTTTGTTTCGCCACAACCATGACATCATAAAAAAGTTTTCGTTGGAGAATTGAACGCAGGTCGTCAATGTGACAGACACTTGGTCCGACACTACCGGGGGAAAAGTTGTTGCGAACTGTTGATAGTGATGGTTTCACTTTGATCGCTGCTTTTCGAATTGCTTTTCGTCATCAAAATATTTGAGTTGTTAGTATGATCTTTGTTCAGTTAGTAAACATATATAGTTATGTTCGAAGTTTGAGGTATAGAGAGAACAACAATTTTATAGTAGTTTTCTTTGAAAATTCCCAAGTCTCTGATCGAGATTTTCATGAATAATTTCGAGTCCTCATACAATATTCAAAGCATTCGATCACATTTTCAATATTTGAATTTTTGTGAGGCCATAATACATAAAAACGAATAAAAGTTTTCATATTCAACCATGCCCAAATGCTTTGAAAAAAGGGTTTTTAAAGAAGTTTCCCTAAGTGAGTCTAGAATGATAGCCTTATGACCCAGCATCAAATAACCACTTTGGCACTCAAAGGTCACTTTGTTGTATGGCACAAAAAATGTTCATGTTGGCATTGAATGAATTGAGATGCAATCACCGTGACCTTTTTCGTGAAAGCAAATTGTTCTCATTAAAAACCTCCTTCAAGAAATAATTCAGGAATAATGTCGAAGGGTCTTTTAATTTTCTCCAAAATCCAGCTACATATAGATGCCTGAGTTTTCAGGTAAGCTTGCAAGTTCACTCATTGTTTTCTAACACTCGTATACACCCCAGACACTCCAGTTGTTCTCTTTTCACCCGAGTACTCTTGATTCTCATTTTTCAACGACTTCTTAAAATGAGTTCAGCTCGAGGGTCATTCTGAACTTCAGACTGTAAAGCGATGCGGTGACCGAGAATGAAGTCTACAAGAAAACAAAAGAAGTATGGAATTACTCGTGCTGATGTCTACTTCTTGTCTGGTATCCTGATTCAATTTCTCGCCATATCTTCGGGCTTCGTTTTCATTACTGAATTTCAGTTCCGAACTCAATTTGGTAGAAGAGCGGACAATTCATTGGTCTACTGAAATATTTTTGAGAAACTATAACAAATAATACTCTGGTGTAAGCACTTGAAAAAATGTGGGATTCGAATTAGATATTCTATTGTGGCCTCAATATAGAGAAATAATAGTCGACGATTGAACATCCAATAAAAAAATCAACTATGAATGGGTGATGTATTGGATGTGTAAAAAAAATACTGTATCACCGGCAAAGCTAATAGCGGTTATATAGAATCACTCACTTTAGCTTCCTGTCTTCTATTTGGTGGATATCTTTTCATCAGACTCAATCAAATTTCTTTGATTACTATCTTCTTTCCAGTGTTGAGTAGTGATTGTCAAATGAGTAAATCAGAAAAACATCAGAAGGAGGCAAAATTTCATAATGAATTTCGTGATCTCAGGCGAGATTTTAATATTTCCGGTGAGCAGGCCCCTTAAATTAAGTGAACTTAATAGAATTACAGAGAATTTGTTCGAAGCTCAACGAAATCGATCATTAAATATGTTAAAAGGGGAGTCCTCGTTAATCATCAGCTCGCACAACATTCCAATTATGAGGGTTATCGTTCGTGGAGGGGCGACATCTGCTAAATGCATACACATATTTCAACAGATTTTTTTTAACAAGATGACAAAAAGTGTTGATGATGGAATGGAATGATGATGGAATAGTTCATGATAGACAGGGGTAGTGAAATATTTTATAAACAATGGATACCTTCCGTTGATGTATAAACGACAGATGAGTCTGGTTCACATGTACTTTTTGTTTGTGAAATTTTACAGACGGGTCCAAAAGTTACGACCAAGGTGTCATTGGATTCGTATTTTTACCTGGAAAGAAAATGCGCTGGAAAAAATTACAAAAATTATGAACAATTGAGTAAAAAAATGGAGCTATAGTGTATCTCAATTATTTATAATTTTTCTAGAGCCCTGTAAATAGAGCCAAAAACGGGTAGTCTGACTTCCGCGCGCATTTCGTCACTCAGACATAAAAAACCTCTATAATTATTAAACTAAAACCCTGGCCTTTTTTCCTTTGGTGAAGTTATTCTTAATGGGCTAAAAAATATATTACCATTGCCAAAATAAAAAAATGTGATTCTCTACTTTTTAAACTAAAAAATGCATTTGTTAATTAGCAATGGTTTTTGTGACTGAATATCAAAATTAAGGAACCGTTATTTTTTTAAATCATAAATTCTATAATTCTTTACGATTTTCAAAAACTTTTCCATTCTTTTTTCAATTGTTTATTTGAAAAAATTTTTATAAACAAATATTTTTCTCTTTCATACTTCTGTAATAAAAGTAGATATGTGTTTTTTAAAACTGATTTGCTTGAGATGGTTGATTGTGCCTGCATAAAAGAGTGTACTAATCGATGAGGATGTGAAAAAGCTGGGCTTCCTTGTTCATCTTTATGCAAAAATGGTGAAGGTGAAATATGTTTCAACAGTACAAGCCCATCACTTGATGATTACAACGATGATGCTGATATCATGATCGGTCTATTAAATCCCGATGGAAATGAAGATGACCTTTATGATTATCAAGATTATTCAATAGGAGTTCAAGAATACTGTGAAACTTTACATGAAGTAGTCGAAGAGGAGGAGGTTCAAAGAACACGAAGAGGGGGAGGTTCAAGGAACATCACGAGAAGGAAATACAGAAGAAACCACAGATGATAAGTCACCGTCACTAAAACGATCTAAAAGATAACAAAAAAATTATATAAAAAATCATTAAAAAACTTAAAACTCTACTGAGCATGACTTAAAAAATTCAAAAATAACCTTCAGAATATTTTAATATTTTTAATTTTGTAAATTTCCTGAAAATTAAAAAAAAATCCAACCAATAATTGAATAAATAATAGGGCAACAACTTTAGTAAAAGGCTCAAATTGTTGACAAGACCCCAAGCATATTTGTCTTATCCGCAATAGTTTGGAAGTTATTATGATTATAAAAGTGGAGGAGCGGATTAAAGTATCACAATATTGAAAGTTTTATCGAATATTAATTAAAAAAAACTTATAGCTACTCTTATTACAGCATGGAGTATTGGAAAAATAAAATAAAAAATGTATTTGTATTGTAACGAATTAAAAGAATTCACTGTCTTAAACTAATTTATTTTAACAATATTTCACTGATACAACTATTTATATTCACCGCTTAGCAATAAGTAATTTATCTTCACTGTTTGTTAATCTGCACAATTCACTTTCTGGCTATAGACTCCGCCTATGGACGGACTTCAGCGTTTATATACCCACAAAGATCTTTCTAGATGTACCTAGAGAGGTCTCGGTACCTGCCTAGAATAGTCCCGGCGTGTCAGACCGCTTTGTGGGCGGTCCTACCTTTGATCGCAGAGGCAATCGGTCAGGGCCGGCTTCAGATTCATTACAATATGTATTAGGAGGGACTCCAATTTAGAGCCTTGCGTTACTCCAGATGTTGAAATATACAGTGTTGAAGCACATTATACAATTCTAATATGAATGGGAAAGTTGAATGAAAGAAGAACTGATACCAACAATTGGCTGTTTTTCTAATAGCTTGGAATGATTGATTCTATCGAAGGTCTTCGCTAAATCGTTGTATATAATATCAACCTGACCTTTCTCGTCCACGACATCTCATAGTTTGAATTGAAGGGATTATATTTCTAGGAGAAATTATTTTTTGGGAAAGTTTGTGGTTTTCTAATCCATTTTGACACAAAAAATGTGGGAATCTTCCAAAGAAAGGAAGGAAGTAATCAATTTGAAAATTTAAAATTTGAATTGAATGTGTAGATCATGCAAAGAAGTAACTTTCATACATGAACTGCAAGAAAGCCTTCCTGAAACAGCTGTTTCAATATATACATTGAATTACATGAAAGAAAAAAAATTCTTTCGAAACAAATACTTTTATATCAACACTGAATTACAAAGAAGATACTTTTCTCTAGTCAGTTTGTATTCCAAATATTCGTTATGGAATAAAATCAGATATCATTCACAGGAGTTCTACTTTGAATGAATGGTAACAAATTGCACTTACATGGAACACTGTAGATATCGATGTTTCTCCGTAAGACACTTGCCCTAGGACTCTTCAGTACCAATCTGGATAACATTATAGAAAATACACACAATTCATTCATGAATTACGATTTTTAATGTCACGGAATAAGTTTAATCTACTTATGTCATCGTTGACATCGTAATGACATTCATTCACCTATTTGATTTAATCCCAGCCAAGAGGAATCTTATTTGAAGGGTTTATTTTTAGGAGTGAATAATTTTTGGAAAAGACATTTTTTGTCTGAAAGTTACTTCTTTGCATGATCTACACATCCATGTAGAGAATTACTCACTTTCAAATTGATTAATTATTTCCGCTGGAAAGCTGGAACGCGAAACACGTGTCGCGGTTTTGTAAACTGTCAAGTGAATATCACACAATAAAGTGTTTTTTGAGTACATTATCATAGGTTTTCATCTAGTATCGGCCAGTTCTATCAAATTCCCACATTTTTTTGAATCAAGATGAGTAGTAGATAGCCAAAAACTTTCTTTCCCAAAAATTAATTACTTCTAAACACATAACCCCTTCAATTCAAATAAGATTCCTCTTGGCTGGGATTTAATCAAATAGGTGAATGAATATGATTACGATGTCATCGATGACATCCGTAGATCAAACTTATTCCGTGACATAAAAAATCGTAATTCCTGAATGAATTGTATGTATTTTCTATAATGTTATCCAATTTGGTACTGACGAGCCATAAGGCAAGTGTCTTATGACAAAACATCGATGTATACCAGTGAGGATGACAGTGTTCTATGTAAGTGCAATTTATTATCATTAATTTAAAGTAAGACCCCTGTGAATGATATCTGAATTTCATTCCATAACAAATGTTTGGAATACAAACTGAGTAGAGAAAAGTATTTTCTGTATAATTCAGTGTTCATATAGAAGTATTTGTTTCGGAAGATTTTTTCATTCGTGTAATTCAATGTTTATATGAAAGTAGCTCTTTCAGGAAGGCTTTCTTCCAGTTTGTGTCTGAAAGTTCCTTCTCTGCATGATCAACACATCCACGTATAGAGTTACTCATTTTCAAATTGATTCCTTCTTTCCTTTCTTTGGAAGATTCCCACATTACGAGCCCCATCTCGTTGAAAAACTACCCTATATCGCATTATACGATCTAACTGAATGACGTTGTGGATACTTGACATAACATGTCATGTTATTCAGAACATTCAAATATCCTTCACCATTTGGGTTTAGTTCCAAAAGAATGGTATTAAAATTTGATTACCCACCGTCCTGCCTTAACATTAAGTTTGTGTGGATATGAGGTGTGAATTTGGCTTAACAGATTGAGATTCAAATCACTCCAGTACAAAAAATTTGGACGATTTACATGCCAATTGTGATTGAAGAAATATTCATCTGACAATCATAACAAAGCTGAATTACGGTTGACGAGTTCAGAGGACGCCTCACAAAATTCAACCCTTCTGTCAAAGTCATCTTGGTTCAATTCATCATTCTATGGATAGAATTTTCATCGGTGACGAATTCTGAAAATGTTTGAACGTCTCATTGCTGAGGATTGGGACAACTTAGTCACAGACTGTGTATTTTTGATCGAAGTAACGTGTCCTAGAACTGCAATATAAATGCTAATACATACTGGAATGTCTTACAGTTCTGCCACGATTCTCGTTGAGAACACGAGCAATGACCCTTGCAGACTTTTCATGTTCATAGTATACCTATTATTTCAATCTGCTCTTGAAGTCATATACGAATAAACGAATCAATATCAACTTCACCAGTAACTAGGTGATGAATTTTAGGAGCATGTGAGTCCTTAAATAAAACGTTTTTTTCAGTATGGGTTATTATTTCTTTTATTTCCATTAATATCATTCGATAGTACTCACATTGAACAGTTTATATGGTGAAACTGTGTCAGGTTAGTCCTTTAATAATATGTATATGAATGAAAACTCAAAAGAGTATTTTTCTCTGATATTGCTTAACGTTGTAAGGTAAAATCTAACAGGAATGAATAAGAATAGGAAGACTTTTCAAATAAGGTGTCACTCGACTATTATTTTCATACGATATGTGACGGAGTTAGCCGATACTTGATGAAATTCATAACTCGTGAGATTTCTACTGGTTTTGTAAACTGTCCACTGGAATTTTATACTGTTTTTCGAGTTTATAACCTTCCACAATCTGGAAAAATATTTTTATAAACTCAAAAAAGACGGTATAAAATATTGAGTCCTTCATTTGAAGAATATGTCTAGTGAAAATATCATAACATGTTACATCAATAAATTTCCATTCGAAATGTTTGCACCTCTCCATTTTTACAGGTTTGTCATTGGATATGATACAATTCGTATTTTACCTGATTAGTAGAAATATGTATTAGTTATAACCTTCACATATAATATAACCATCGAAAATTACTAAAGAAGCATTATATATTCTTCAAGAATACCAAATTCATAAGATCAGTTGATGATTATCATAAACTGGTATAAACAACGGTTTCCCAAATACTGGTTTCATCGTAGTCGAATTGAATAACCAAATTCTCCGTATTTTCTACTTAATCTCATTTATTTACTTTTCACCCAGATGAATTTTAGCATGTCTATCAATGGCAATTTTACAAATTAAAATTATCCATCATTCATTACCGGGAATGATCTTAATGTACGTGACTAATGCAGTCAAGCTGCTGGAAAATAATTCCATAAAAATCAAAAGATAAATAAATAAGTACTAATCTGATAATTCCCATATTGATTTCAATTCAAGAGCCACCGGTAGACAACAGCTGTTTTAGCCTTTTGGGCATCGTCAGTACCGGACAGGCGGTCCTCGATTGAAGACAAAATGTGAAAACCCAAGAAAATTACTTAATAGAAATAACTGCGTAAACGAAGCGAAACATAAGTGGAACCACCTATTGGTGTGACATCCAAGTCAACTTGCCAAGTTTTTATGGTTAGTCTATATACACATTTTTTATGTCAGTGTTGGTGGTTTGACCAATCAAGTTCTATTGATAATGGGCATTATTAACCAACCATCGATAATGATTTGCAAAAATAAAAGTCAAAAAATTTTTTGAAACTATTGTTAAAATTAATTTATATAAATTCACGTTATATTCATAATTCAGTTATTTATTTTTCATTCATCTAACGGATACCCAATATATAAACATGTTATTACAAAGGTATACCTAAATAGTAATGATTTAGATCAATATTAAAATTGAACCTAAAATATTTAACCTGAACAAATGAAAACTAAAATCTAAGATCAAGTCCAAGGACTATAACTGAGTACAATGATATACAAATATACATATACATACATATATACAAGGCGTTCCAACGAAAACTTGACCCCCCTGTAAGTCAAAAATGGACGTGTATTCAAAAGTTTCAAAGAATACGTCAATTTTTATTTGTATGGGGACTAATTCAAATATAGAAATCATAACGAAACTTCACCCCCCTGTGGTCAACAACTACCCCCTCTATTTTTTTCAATGGCATGGGAGTTGAGTGATACATCATTTAAAAGTTCTTCTGCCCCTTTATTACCTTTCTGATTTTTTTTTAAATTGGTTCATTTGTTATTGAGAAATTAAATGTTGAACGTTTTATTTAAGAAAATTCACTGTTGCTCATTTTATTGTCGAAATCAACGAAAATAATATCACTGGCAACACAATCAACGGATTCAAAATGACCTCCATCTAGTTCTATATAATAATACATTACAGGTCTTCTAGGTTTGTAGATTTTATTTAACTAGTAGTAAACGTTTTGAAATGGATGACAATGTTAGTTTTTTCTGCACTGGTAGTTTTTGTTGAATAAAGTTATTTCAGAACAAAAAGTAGATAGCCACCGTGTTAGGAATCACATGTTAAAAGGTAAGACCTCGTTAGTCCTCAGCTCGTACAAGTTTCTCAACTGCTGAGAGTTGTCGTTCGTATGGGGGGGGAGCCGATAAACGGAAAAACATATTTTGAACATACTTTAAACAGATTTTCAAACTGTCACTCCTTCATAAATTATTATTTGGTCATTCTTGTTTACTGTTTTCCAACATGGTTTATTCTACTGAAAGAAGAATAGAAATTGTAGCAACCTATTATCTGTCTGTTGTAAAATCTGTTTTTTCGTTAATAAGCTGTCGCCCCCATACGAACGACAACTCTCAGAAGTTGAGAAACTTGTGCGAGGTAAGGACTAATGAGGTCTTAACTTTTAACGTGTGATTTCTAACACGGAAATGATGAATGTGTCGAAACTGTTGCAAGAATTTATATTAAGAATCATCCAAACCATCAATACGTTAAACAGTTATTAGATAAGTTTAAAACTTCAGGTTCTGTTCACAACAGAAAACATGAAGTATCTCGTCGTGTCGGAAATGACGGAGTTGAAGTTGCAGTTTTAGGATATGTACAAATGGATAATCGTGAATCTATCAGACAAGTAGATAGAGCTACTATTGTTTTTTAGATTTTGAAAGCCTACAAGATGATCCTGATCGTCGACTTCACTTTTGTGAGGTGTCACATGTGTGTATGCATTGTTTTTTAGAAGTGATGGCAAACTTCATTTCAAGATATTTCCAGAGATATTGAACAGATCTATTTGAATATCATTACCATTCGATACAATTCTGGATAATGGTGGAAATATATTGCAAACGTCTGAGTGTTTCGAGTTACTCTGGCTGGAACATGTAGACCAATTATGGACAAGAGCTATGAACAATCAACGTGATAGTTCAAAATCTCATGTAGAAATCTGATGTCTGCATAAACTTTTTTTACTATTTCAGTTAAAGTGCAATCTTTTCTCAGTGCGTTTTCAGTTAAGGATATATTGAATTTATAAGCAAGATATCTTAGAAACTTGTTCTGAGTTAGTTCTAATTTGTTTATATGGATTTCATATGTTGGAGACAACACACACGAGCAATACTCCAATATTTATCTAACCAAAGACTAATGAAGGGTTCTGATGGAATTAACATTAGTGAATTCTCTTCTCATCTCACACACAAAGCACAGCATTTTTGTCGCCCTATTCACAAACTGCTCATAGTGGAGATGGAAATCAACCTTGGTGTCAAAAAGAACACAATAAAATGACAATGAATATACTGATCATACATCAAGATTGATTGCTCAGAAAAGTAATAGCAGATTATCAGTACGGTTTGCATATTTTAGTGATTTGTCCTTGAAATATTCTATTCATTAATTCACTTCAGAAGGCACCTCTATATGATATACTGGACTTGAATGTACCCGCTCTTCGCGGTGTTATTAGTTAGAAAATCTGTTGAAGAACTGACAAACTGGTTGAGGTTAGTAACTGTTTTAACCTACTGATGCTTCTAACTGGAATTGAAATCTTCAACTTCGAAGTGCGCCTGACTTCTGTCGTTTTATTCGTGGATTCTTGCTGTTTTCAACAATCAAGTCTTGTTGTGCACTTATATACACTTTAATGCTAATCTAAAGTGCGGCTGGCTTCTGTTGCCCACTCAGTATATTTATTAAAAAATTTAAACCGCTGACTTTATTTTCCTGGCTAATTAGCTGTTAATAGTACAGTGTGGCGAAATGCAAGAATGACAACATCTGGTTGTAGAAAACAGAAGGGATGTAATTATTCCATGGCTGTGTTATACCTATCATCCGCATTACCCTTCATTAGGCAAAGTTCTAATCATCTGTGACAACTCATTTCAATATCACCGTCTAATTAGCGTTCGAATAAGAAAACAAACCCCTGTTGCTTTTCAGGAACACCACCGATCGCAAAGAGAACAGTGGGAGATCCGGCAGTTAGATAACGACCTGCTGCAGCAGAGACAATCAGAGAGAGATCGCGAAAGGGAACAGAAGGAATTGGCCGACCTGCGTCTTTTGGTCGATGCGGAACGGGATGATTCCAGCCTACAATCACTGTAAGTTGCGGACTGGAGGGTGTGTTACGAAGGGCATGAATTGATCTTTGTTCAAGCATTTTCCTCGGTAGAGTTTTATTTTCTCTTGAGAGCGAATTAATGAGTGTCATTTACTGTAGTGACTTGGTGAGCTGCTTCAACAAGTTAAGAGTTTATTAGAATGACAGGATAATGAACATTAGTATTCGACATATAAAAAATGCACTTCAAAGGGATACACAGGGTTTTCTTTGAATGATGGAACTGAAAACTTTCGAATTGTTTTTACATATAATGTGCCCCAAATTGCTGCCTTCACTATTATAATGTTGTTTATTATAGATTGATGTAAAATTGGATCTACTAGAAGAAAGAAAGGTTTTGGCTTTCTTTTTCTCAATCTTTAAACAAAAACTGTGGAAAACTTTCAAAAAAAATAAGAATCAATAATTATTCAAAGAATCACTCTAATTGCTGATCACCAGATTAAATGATCTTCCAAAACACGTTGCATTTTTTTTGAAAAATTGTTTGGGCGATTGCAAAACTCATATACACCCTGGTCAATTCAGTTAGAGCTTGACGAATGTGATAATTTATTCCGCAACACGACGGAATATGTTACAAACAATAATTTCAATGATGATTCATGGCTTTTCAGCCATGAATCAGATTTCAGCTTTTCTGTCATCAGGCAATAGTATTTCTGATCTTACCGATTCCATCCTTCCTTCCATATTTTTTTGATTGTAATGCTTTATTCAGAAACATTACATGTTTATTATAGAGAATTATACATGTCAACACCAAATGAAACTTCTTACAATCATAATATATTTCGAGGTATTCATACAGTGAATATATATGGGTTCTGCCTCAAAAGTTATTGATTTTTTGCAACAAGATGTTTTTTATGCTGAAGGTGAATCACTTTGGCATGCCGCAACTAATTCTGCTGCTCCTACAGATAAAAAAAAAATACAAAGTGCATGGGACCAACCTCTTCTGAACATTATAACTGATGAACTTCTGAAATCTACAAGTGTATACGATAAGGCTCGTCTGAAAGCAGAAATGATTAAGGAATCGGGTGCTTGGCTGAATGATTCAGCTGTCGCATCTCTTGCATCTATTAGACGATGAGTCTTTCAGAATAGCAGTAGGACTCAGGATGAGTTCATGTATTTGTGTGCCTCATACTTGTGTTTGAGATAGTATAGTTGATGAGACGGGTACACATGGTTCGAGTTGCAGGAGAAGTGCAGAGCGTACATCTCGACATCACCAAGTTAACGACATATTAAAACGAGCGTATTTTCCTGCAATTCTAGAATCCTTAGGTACCAGTCAAGATGATGGTAAACGACCAGATGGTATGTCTCTCATACCATGGAAATACGACAAACCTGTGGTATGGGACTTCACTTGCGTTGACACGATCGCGGCTTCCCATCTAGCCGGAAGTTCGAAATCTGCTGGAACTGCAGCATTGTCTGGGGAGAAATTGAAAAGAAAAAAATATAAAAATCTAACTATCTGTTCCACCCAGTAGCGGTTGAAACTGTTGGTGTTTATGGCCCGGAGTCTCTGTTATTCGTTCATGAACTTGGAAGGAGAATAGGCCAAGCAACGAAAGATCACCGTGGTTTTAATGATGAACGAGAACGGAAATGTTTCCTACTTGTACTCATATACCTGTTCATGCAGCTGCAGTTTCGTAGGAATGTATCGTCTTTCCCTCCAACCGATTTCCTGGATTATTTGAAGTGCACTAGATACTCGTTAGGACAACAAGAGGATTGTTCAGAAGTCTTGGGGTTCTTGTTGAATACTCTCCGTGAGCAAAACAATAGCAAAATCAATACTCCTGACCGCTCTGGATAGAATGATACCATACAGTCTTGTGTTTGTAAATCATTTGCTGGAAAAATTCTCACTTGTTTATTTTGTAGTGAGTGTTCAAGAGGTAGCGAATTTCTGGAATTTCATCTAGCTTTTCCTAATGACTAATAACCAGTCTGTGCAAAGCTTATTATTAAATCATCTGAAAATGGAATTTTTAACAGGTGATGATACTGTATTGACAAACATGCGCCAAACTAACTGACTGTTATAAAGAAACAAGCTGAGGCACCAGTCAATCTTTATTATCAGATTGACTGGTGCCTCACTGATGTTCTTCAAACAAGACTCAACCTCTGACGGAAGAAAGAAACTCTATGGAAGGTTCGAAATAGATGAACATTTGAATCTAACAGGCCACTATTATAATATCCATACAGTCATCTTTTACTGTGGTTCTGCCGTTGAATTTGGTCATTATTACGTCTTGGTCAAAGACGAAACGGACTGGTTTAAGTTTGACAATAGTCGTGTCACGAAGTGTTCTGGCGATGCATTGAATCTATTGGAGCTTCGGGAGACACCCTATATTTTGTTTCTTAAGAGAGGGGATATTGGTAGATCAAGATCTTCTGATGATGTGGTGCTGCAGGTTTTTCCTGCAGCTGAAAAAGCAAATGCGTCACTGGAATCAACGAAGTGGCCCCGGAGTGCCAATTAGGTTCTATTGTTGTTTTTATTTTTATCGTTGTTTTAATAAAAGGCTTTGAGCCTCCTTTATTTCAGTCATTTATAGCTATGATGTCATTGGGACCGAGTTTTCATTGGTAACATGTGATAATTTCATTTTCTCCATTATAAAATGTTCTTCATTGTATTAAGTATTGTTATGTTGTTCTTCTTTTATTGTAGAACTTTTGATTGATTAGCTGATGAGGAATCTATATAGGTTCGAAACATGTTCTGATTGATGGTTTTTTCCGTTCTAACATCTGAGGGTGATAATAAATTGTTGAGACACCTTTGAGATTTTTTGAATCGTAAAACTTTTCAAACTGATCCATAGTGAATATAGTGACAATAAAATAAGTGATACTTGTGATAATCGGAGAATTTAGAATTTTAGGACTTCGGTTGACCTTGAGAGACAGATATAAAAAGGTTGATATAGTAATAGATCATTTGGATGATAGTTATAATGAATTGAAAAATTGCAATCCTTGTATCAGCTACTCTTTCAATCAATTTACCATTCTGGAAATGTGCAGTCTCAGCGACAATCCAAGTTAGTAACGATCTATAGTTTATCATGATAAATGAAATACTTTTCTGTCATTAACACACAATGACATCATAAAAAAATATATTCTCATGATATTTTCCATATAAAAACAATTTATTCACATCAAAAACATTTACTTACACAGAAAAGTGATAGATAAAACACAGCCATCCTCCAGGATGTTCCAAAAAAACGTAGGTTCTTTCCTGGCAGGTTTTTCCCCTTTTGTGATGGAAAACGTACTTTGCTTTGAAAGCCTGATCTATGGGCAGGTAGATAGGATAGTAGGGATCGGGAACTCCCCGGGGAGCTTCTAGGGAGGGGTCCACGATATCGTCCACTTCGTCGATATCTTCGTTGGCTGCTTGTTCTGCCAAAATCTTCTCTTTTTTCTCTTTTTTCCTCGAGCGTTTGATAGGAGTCGGCACCCTGCGATGGTGCGCCTCGGTGAATAGAGGCGTTCGGGGAGATCTTTGACCACGTAACCGTTGAAGAAATGGAAGCTTTTCCGAACATTCCTCATCTTCGCTGCAGGTTTGCTTACACCTTTGGAAAAAAGACACATTTCGGGGATCTGATGTTTGATTCGGAAAACCGGTAGCTCAACATTGTTCTCAATTTCGTGAAACATTATTGAGAATGAAAGAATTAGAGTTACTTACCAAGAATAGAAGGTGTGAATTATAACCCATAATGACTTAATAGAGAAATGTATTCTCCTATGTGACAAAACAAGAACTGTATATATCAATAAAATTCAACAAAAATATGTATTCTCTATTTCCTCAAGCAGCAAGTGATGAATCATTTCAAGTGCCTGTTCTATAGGCGTGCATAACTGAGTCGGTTTGAAATATTTCCAACTCAAAACTGTTTTCACTTTGATTGGAATCCTCAATACTTTTCAATGTATGACATGCCTGCACCGTGTAGCTGATTGAATCAGGGATACCTAAGATATTTTCGCTGGCAAAGTGAATGACTTCATGATTTTATTCGACCGTATAGTGCTTTAATTAGGTACTTCATTACGTGAAGATAATAATAAATCAATGATGAAGTCCTTGCGTCCTAATCAGTGTTGTTATAATTGAGTTATACCGATTGTGTGAATTGAAATGGCTACTTCTGTTGTCTCTCCAGTACAACTGATGAACAAATGTGATTTTCTTGATAACAAACAAAAATTGTTTTCAATGTATATGACCCTACGATACACCAGAGTCCTTCATATACTATTGATGATTGGTTAAAATGTGCTCGCAAATAACTCGAGTTTCACAATCATCGATATTTAAATTCTAGATTAGGAGAGAAAAAAATTAAGCTGTGAAATTAGCAAAACCATCTTCACAAAAATAACTGTGCCTGTTGATTAATACTACAGACTCGCAATTGGTGGTACAGTACATTCATTTTATTTTGTGAAAAAACCAACTCTCTCCAACGATAGGCAGAAAGAGATTGTGGAAAATCAATCCTAATCGAAATCAGTTGCCGAAAATGACATTTTTCAAGGCAGGTAAGAGAGTTTCGACATAAGAATAGAAAGATTCATTATCTTGACGAAACTTGGCTAAACGAAGTATATACTCTTTAGAAAATGTGGCAAGACAAAAGCATAACAAGTTCCCGTCAAGAATTTTCAGAAGGCTGGTCTACCGGATTGAAGTGCATGCTGGAAAAGGAAAGCAACTGATTATTAATCTCATTAGAGGTGTTGATGGTTTTGTTGAGAGCGGTTTATTATTATTTGAGTCGAAGAAGGAAAGGTGGGAGAATAAAAATTAATGCATGGAACTGGTGAAAATGTATTGAACATTTTATAAAATATATGAAACAATCTGCCGATATTTGATATAAATTCATAATTTTTTAAAAAAACACTTCATGGTGAGATTTTCACTGTACGGTTTTACAAAAATGCACCACGTGTTTCGCTATACCATGGCTTTTTCGGATGTATCTTCACTAACTGAATTCTACAAATTGAATGCTAAATATATCTGATTTCATAATGTGTACCTATTCTTCAAGTACCTAGGTTCATTGCAGACTATTGTACAATGTGCTAGGTAATAATACCAGGTAGAATCCATGGAAATATAAAATATTACGAAAGTTAGCCATTAAAATATGGGATAGGTTTTCTTCATCTCATGAAGAAGCCAACTTAGTTGACGAAAAGCGTGTCGAGTACTGAACTTGATTTTTCACCTTGAAGTATTCTAAAAGTTCGCGTTTGTTTATATATTGATTTTGTAGAACTGAAGTGGCCTTCGGAGAATAAAAATAAATTCAGTTTATGCTTATCCATTTGTACTCCCAATAGCTCCTCAAGTTTCAAAACCGAATACCTATTTCGTAAAATATCTACAACAATACAAGGAATGCAATTCTAAAGAGAACGTGACTAACCCTCCAAAACATTCATATTCACCCGGGTACATTTCAGTCCTCTTGACTCATTTTCACTCCTTTGTTGTGATTTTCCTCGGGGAACATCACAAAGCACAGCTATACAAACACCATTGACGGGTACGTCGAGTTGTGTGTTAACGCCTTTTTGGCCTGATTAGTTCTGAGACCCTATTACTTGTTTCTGAATTCCAAATCGACGCTTCCCAATACTACGATGACGTCAAGCAACTCTAATCTGAGGTCATACGTTATGGATTTCCATGACGTGAGCTTCGTGTTTGTAACTGCCAGTATCGCGTTTGGAATCATTATTTTTGGGGTAGGTAGTCATTAAGGAAAAGATTATGTTACAAGCGATTCTTAGTTGAATTTGTTTTTAATGGCGTGTTTCCTAGTAACCCAATTTTCGAGAAACTGATCGAGATTATCGTAGAAGGAAAAACATGACACTTTTGGGAAAAACTGAAAATAATCCACGGTTGAATTTGTTCGAAGCATGTTTGAATTCTGTTCATGACCTTCTGAAAATACAGTCATTCCAGTTGAAGCAAGAATAAGTCGTTTCATATTGAAACTGTAACTTCTAACCAACATAACCTATATACACATGTTAGGTCTTGTTGTGTATTGATTTGTTTTTTGATAAGTGAATTATAATTTTTATATTTATGGATGTTCAGGTTTTCCCAAATGTCCATCAAATGTCTGGTGGGGGAAAACATATTTTATATAGGGTGTAACAAAAATAAAAGTAATATACTGAACCACGTATTCTGTCGTCAAAAATAACTCGATTTGATATAATTTACCTTAATTATATAATTTACCTTAATTTACCTCAATCGATATTTTCCGATATTTCATTTTGTAATGAAAATGAACCGATGGCTTTCATGTCGTGAGAGCATCTCTTCCATATGAAACTACGAATTCTGTTCAGTCCATGAAAATTTTAGAAGGTTCAACCTCTAAAATCCTTCAAACTTTTCTATGCATTACAATTGAATTGGTATTGTGACATCATGTGGTCAATGTATTATTTTTGAATTATTATTGCAACCTAGCACTTTTTCGAAAAGCCAGTTTTCATCAAGAAGCAGGCTCTATCTCATTATCCTTTGGAAATACTTTGTTTGGCTATTCAACACTTGTATTTCCTATAGAAAAAAACAATCAGTTGCTTCAACAGTTACATACTATTATTTGCGATACCAACATTTTTTTCTTCCGTAGCACTTTTTCAAAAAGTCAGAAGCACCAAAAATTTTGAGTAACGAAAAGTAAGTTTTAATAACTGATTATTTGCATGCACAAGAAATATGTATAAATGTGTGGTATTTCCGGAATACACATTCAGTACCGTTTTTAAGAAAAAAAACCGAATTATCTTTAAGTTTATAGTTTCCTGACGAAATCGATTTGCACTTTCAATGATCCGATGCATCAGTTGTTGTTTGTCGACTATTTGAACTGAATACACGTCCTCTTTCATGAATTAGAAAAAGCAAAACTCAATAGGGTTCAGATCTGAACTTCTGGTTGGCCCCTTCCAATCCAACGTCCAGGATACCTACAGACCAAAAAGATATTCCCTAACTTCGTTCTCGAAATACGCTGAAGTTCCATGTTGTAAATACCACATATTTTGCCTCATGTTTGCTCAAACATTGACTTCGAATGTCTTTTGATGACTACCGGTTTTTACGTGAGGGTTTTCTTCGAATCACATGTGTGCGTTATGATGATTCGTAATGTCATTCCTTTTGAATTTAGCTCCATCGGTAGATCGGTATATTTCAATTGTTTTGCGGTAAACCATCTTTTGTATCCATTTTTGGACGATTAGTATTACCAGCAACTTGTGATCGCAATGTACCCGTCTCCCGTCAACGACGATCAATGGAAACAAATAATCGTGTTTGGGGTATCAATTCCGATTGAGATATTTTTCCGCATAACGATTTGCAGGTTCACTATTTCCAAGGCATTCACCTGTGATTACAAGAATTATTATTATTATTTATTAACTTCAGGTACAATATAAAATATAGTCATAATAAAATGAGTTAAGTTAATAAACTACTTGAAGTTAAGTTGTTTTGTTTGTGTTGTATTCGTGTTCTATCCTCGGGTGTTTTTGTTTTGATTTAAAGCATTTTATGTTGGTAACAGGAATAGTAGCTGCACGGGATCAAATATATTTGTTTTGTGATAAAGAAGATTTGTTGGGTGATTCCTCTTTTTTTTGAAAATCATTTTCAGAATTCTTTTTTGTGTTATTATCAGTTTATTCATAGTGGTCTTCCCAGTTGATCCCTATACCAGTATCCCGTAAGTTATATGCGTTTGAATGAGAGCGATGAGAGCGAAATATAACGTTTTGAGTGTTTTGTTGTCTAACAGGGTAGACCAGGTGGTGTCCTCATAAAAAATGGCTATGTCATCAGCATATGTGAAAATTTTTCCTATTGTTGGAACTGAGACTAACTGTGTGAAAAACTGTGAAGAACTGTGTCAAAAACCTTTGACAGGTCTATGAAGACACATAGAGATGCCTTCTTGTTATCCATAGCAGAATACATTTCAGTTGTTAGGTCTAGAACAGCATCTTGGGTCGACACACCTTCTCGAAAACAATATTGTCTACAGGAAAGAATAAGGTAGAACGATAGTCGTATTTTTATAATTTTTTCGAAAATTTTGGCTTTATAAGTGATCAGCGATAATGGTCGATAGTTTTTAGCTTCATTTTTATCGCCATTTTTATAAATTGGGATCACTTGTGTCAATTCCAGCGCGGATGGAAAACTACTGTCTATGAAAGATTTATTTACTAAATATACTAATGGTTCGGCTATGAATGAAATTGTATTTTTCCAAAGTTCAGCCTTTATTCCATCGACCCCCACCGCTTTTCTGTTTTTCAATGATAGAATTATATTTTTTATTTCGGTGGGAATCGGCAGGAAATAAAAACATTGACATGACTATTGATATTTCTTTTCGGACATTTATAATTTGGGTCGACTTTTATTTCACTTGCTAATTTTTTGCCTATATTAATGTAGTGTTCATTAAAATTATCGAAAGACTCCACTGGCAGTATGTAAATGTTGAAGCTTCTATTTATTATTCATCAATAGGAACTGCAAATGTTGAACAGGCAACTAATGAATTTTCTTTTAGATGCTTTCTAGAGTTTCGAAATCGAAAAATATAGAATGAGATCTAAATTGATGGATTTAGCCGTTAGTTACTACGTGGTAGGAAATCATAATGAAGAAAAGATAAATTAAACTTTCTATGTTTTTACCACTTTTATTTGTAACATTACTATAGTTTCGTCCTATACAGACATTTTCAAACTTATACAATGAAAAAACACCCAGAGATTTAGATTCAGTCATCTCGCGATGATGCAAACTTGGTTGAAAAACACGCATCGAACAAGTGAAAAATGAAAAGAAGAGATATTTTCAAGTTCTCATGATTATCTGGAATGAAACGAAAACCCACAGAAAAATTGTCATAAAAAAGGTTTTCTCAGTAGTTCATGATCAAAACAACTGGTTTTATTTTCGTGCCATTCAGATATTATTCGTATATATAAATTACTGAAGGTTTTCGTTACTTTCAATGATCTTTTATTGATTTCCTCATTCAATTATTCACAATTTGATACATATTTTCACTAAACACGAACATATAGCGTTTCTGTATACTCGTGAACATGGCTTATTTTACTATCCGTTCAAGTTCTGATAGCTAACACCCCTTTCGTGCTTGATATATTTAATCTAAAAAATCAATCTTCAATAATAATCAGCTTTGAAGTAAAATGAACATAGTTGAAATTTATTGCCTACATTTATCGGAATAAACAATTACATGATCACATGATTGAAAAAATTGGACTCGTAGTCTATGTAGGCCTGGTTACCTAATCCTTGTGTTGTATCACAGATATCTGTGGGTTATTCAAATTCCATCATGACATGAACTTGAATTCTTGGACAATTTCCGTGAAAGCCTATACTTACACCATAAAGTTTGTAGTAATTTCCGTAATATTTATTTATTTTTAAAAGCAGGAAGTAAATAAGATTGGAGTAGTTGGTCACGGGTTGGACAATTCGTAATGGAAATCAATTTACTCATAGTTCCCCATTACACAACATCTCAACTTTACAATTTTTTCATTGAATTTTCTTCAAATTGGTACTTTCGACGCTCAATATAAAAATTTTCTTAATTTGGAACAAAATCGTTTCAAATGAGTAACCATGTCAGCATTATGCTCTAACTACAACAAAAATGAGTTACAAGGCCCTTTTGGCTTCGTGAATAAAAAGTGAAAACCGGAAGTGATTTTGATGGATTCGGAACTTACTTGGTATAAGTCATACTATTTGTTTCAAACGCGGTGATTTTCTACACATCGATAGTACTTATTTTATAGTGGAACTTGGAGACACGTTGAAAGTTCAAGATCGAATTTTCTTGTATTATTTTTTCGCAACGTGCAGGGTGTTTATTAAACATGCGGCAAACATTAAGGAACTATTCCTCAGACTATTCTAAAGATATTTCATTTTTTGATGATTTTTGATGGGGCAAAAACGAATGTCGACAATAACAATTTTTGTAATTTTAAAATTAAGAACGTAACCTTGATAAAAGTATAGTGTACTACACTGGACCTACCAAGTGATAAAACATTTAACAATTCCGTTGGTACTTAACAACAACATTTCGATTACAGTGGAAAAATTGAGAAATCGGATAATTGCTGGGTGTAACGCAATAAATGACAGATGACAAGTGACAGATGACAGATGAAATATATTATATATATAATTGATAGTGTAACGACCGTATGTATGCATAGAAGAGTGGTTTTTCCGAGATTCGGTCTGTTTAGAATAAAATATTACTCTTTTTTTTCTACTACGTTACTACGTACTACGTTATCTGAATTATTCAAGTATACACAATTCAATCATTTCGCAAGTTGTCGTGCGTGAAATTCTCCAGTTTTGTTTTTCACATGTTTCGTGATACATTTCTTATTCTCATTTGTTATTTACATCTGATTTTCATTTTTACTGAACTAAAACATGCCACCCTCATTACGTGATAAATGATTACATTCATCTGGTGGTATCAAAGCCATATTAGTCCGAGGTGTAATTTTCTAATGACGGTCAAGGTCGTAGTACGTAAATTATAGCAATGAAATTCATGATAAATAATTCCAAACCATGAACTAGATTTCAAACAAAGATCAGTTGGTGATTGGTTTACTGAATAGATGTGACTATAACGTTTCTCAGATTTTCCCAATCCGTAATCATAATAAGTGAAATGCATGCTGAATATATTGAAATATTGTAGAAATTTTACATATTGAAAGACTGTAAAATTGATTACACCAACGTCATTTGAACTCGGCTCACACGCACGCGCACGTATGCACGCAAGCTGTATCCACGCACACGCACGTACTAACACACACACACACACTAACACACACACGCTGTGAAAGCTCCAGTTAAAGGCCTAGAACTGACCGCCTTGGTGGGCCTCGTTTATTATTGATATTCAAAGATTGAGTTCTCTGTCGATCTCATAGATGACGTTTTATCAAGAGATGTCGACCTTACTTGATTAACGAATTGTTTTTTAACTAGTACTCATCTGATATAGTTGTTAATAAACCACGAGATAAAAAATACAAGACTATGTTACCTATAAACACATATCTTACAAATATTAATAGTAAATCACGAATAGCAAAAACTCGTATTATGTTTCAGAACGTCTCAGAAACTACTGTAGTCCATCTTCAACTCAGAAACAGTTCTGTTCAATGATCAGTTCGATTTCAATGGTATATGTTGATCATTGCAATAATGTGCACTACCCGAAATAGGATCCGCGTTAGGTATCGCGACATCTGTAGTTATCTCAATTCGATTCATGTAGAAGATGAATTTAGTATGGATAGAATTCATAAGATTTCAAAACTTCAGAATGCTCATTCGGCTTCTGTACTTAACGAACTTTAAGTACTAACGTGGCACAAAATAGCTGTAATACTTGTTAATTCATTAGAGGGTTTTTTTTTCATCGCTTCTACTATTTTCAGTAAACATGTCACTGAATAATAATGGTGCTTGAATACTAGCGTATCAACCATTTTTATGATAAAGATCCGCAGTTTGATGGACATTGTGAGGCTAAATGATAAACTGAACTAGTCACAGATGGTCACATATAGATGGAATCTAAATTGTTCACCACCATGTTATCTTTCTCAACGAAATATAACAAATACTGAGTTCACCTTTAAATTATAAATATAGAATTATATGAAAGCTAGTTCAGCAATTCCCAATGGAAAATCCATCTTTCGAAGAATTTACACTACATCAATAGTAAAAAAGCTTTTATGAGTAATTGCCAGTCGATGTTGTGGCATAAGAAGATTGTGGCCCTTTCTGGTCAAATATTCATGGTTGCGATCAACTTGAGGGGTGTTATTTTGTGTCTTGATATAGACAAGACATTGAAATA
>WOGP01000310.1:0-26658 GCA_015342065.1 Leptinotarsa undecemlineata
TTTTCGGGACCCACGGTGGCCTTGGGGTCAATATCCACTTTAGGTGGCTCGACTTCCAAGGACCTTGGGACTTCAGAGGACTTTGTTAGCCTCATGATGGAAAGTGCACCATCTTGATACCGTCAGGTCAGGGTTCTGCGCCTTCAGCCGACCCAGCACCCTCTCCTTTTCACCGGATGTCGTCTTGTGGACGTCCTCCGGGATCCAGAGTGAGGCTTTGGTAAGCTTTGGGAGCTTATCCACACCTACGACCGCAAGTGATGCCTCCTTCCACGGCTTAATGTTTATTGTGGTTTTCTTCGGCCACTCTAGCGTACGTCGTCATCACAGACCACTCTGATGATTCCACCAGAGTATGTCCACGACTTTAACGTGGGCGGTTTGCTGTGGTCGCTGGAGGCGGAGAATATGATCTTGTCTAGCAACAGCTGTTTTTTGATGAGACTCTCTCGTTCTGCGGTAACCTTATCGTACGGGTTGGTCTCATCTATGATGGCTACCTTGAGGTGTCTTAAGGCGGCCTCTACGAAGGATTTGGAAGGTGCAGCGACATTACTGTAGCTGCGCAGCTTCCTGCGCTTTCCTGCAGTGGCAGCCGGTTCCTTGCCTTTTCTCAAGGCGAAGCTCTTGCCCTTGTTGTTGGAGATGGAGTGGAAGAGAGGGAGGGTGCACTCATAGTTGCTGCCACTCCTGCCTCTTTCGCTCTCCTTCTCCTCTTGGCTTCGGCGCCGCTAATACGCTTACGCCTTGGCCTTTATGTTACAACGCGAGGTGGTCTGCTATGTCCAGCCTCATTCTGAGCTTGGGGTGATCATTTCTGTTCATCCCCAGCCCCCGCCCTAAATTGAGGTGAGCATTGTTGTCCGGCCTCGGGATTTGTTGTTTTTTCCACTTGTTTTTTTTTTGTGTGTCTGTGTTCATGTGTGTTCCCACGAGTAGCAAGGGAAGGGTTGGTCACCTCTGGCAGAGCCCCGCATTACCAGAGGAAGGCTAATTACAATTAGGCTTCACCCGGTTCCTTAAGGGGATCGTTCGTAACCGCATATCACCCTGCGGCCATTCAGCTGTCGGCACGATTCCTTTCACCTTAGCTTGGGTAGGCTGGTCCGCGGTGGCATGTTTTGCAGGGCTTTTGGGGGGTTTTAGTTCCCCTCACCCTACTTATTTCTGCCACTAACCAGGAGTCCGGCAACCCCGTCCGTAAGGCCACATTGGCTTCCCGGACAGGGCCTCCAGTCCCCTGGCCGTTCCCCTATCCGCCACCTGGGGACGCGCCCGATAGGTAGACCAACCCACGGGCCTGTCGAGGATAGTACCAAGGTATTTCACCTCTTCAGAGAAGTTTAGTTTGCTTTTGAAGATTTCGGGAGGATTTAATAAACTTATTTTCCTGGTGAAAAGGACCATCTCAATCTTCTTAGGATTGATCAACAGTGAGTGTTCCTTACACCATGTTCCTATTAATTTGAGCCCATCCTGCACTCTATCGCACAGTGTGTTCACAAATTTGCCGGTCTGCATGATAACTATGTCATCTGCATATGCAATTGTGTAGAATTCATTATTGTTAAGATGATTAATCAGGGTATCCAGACCTATGTTCCAAAGAAGGGGTGATACATCCCCTCATGACCAGTTATCTCACTGTGATGTCTTCTACATTGATACTCATTGCTCTACTAGAGAGTATGTTGAGTATCATTTCTCCTACTACCAGAGATACATTCCTGGAGTGTGGTTGCTGGGTAATTGTTGGAAAGATTGTTTTATCAAACGCTCCCTCGATTTCTATGAATATACCCAGGGTGGATAACATATGATAAATAGGTTTCCTACTGAATTTTAACTCTGAATTTCATTCAGTCAAAGGTTTTAAAGATTTCTTGTGTCGATAGGACGTGCCAGGAAATGCACGTGAGAGGTGAAACCACGTTAATCATCTTGTTCAATTTTCGACTTAACAAATAGTTTTATTTTTTCAGTAGTTCATCTGTTTTCTAGTTTTTAAATTTTTCTTGAAGTATTTTGCGAAGAACAGTGAAGTAGTTTATAATTCTGGTGTAATAATCTGTTTCCTGAACCATGTTGAGGATATCTTAATTTGTTTAAAATCTCTTTCCATTAAGCAGCTGTCACCCCCCTGTGAACAACAACTCTCAAAAGTCAAAACTTGTGCGAGCTAAGAACTAACTATGTCTTATCTTTTAACGTGTGATTGCTAACACGGAATATAATTTGTAAAATTATAAAAATATATCGTGAATGATTATAAGGAATAGTTTTTGTAGATGTTTCAGCTTGAACTGAGATGCTTTCAGAATCCCTTTCCATCCAATCATTATATAAGACACCTCGGAGTTATCAAACTTTCAAGAAGGATAATTTGGACTTTTCATTGAAGAAAGCTTCTGGTACATTAAAAAAGATGTTTTACTGATCTCAAATTTTTCAAAAGGTTTACATAAGGCCAAGTTATTGTTTGTCACTCTATTTTAATCTTTTATTTGTAAAACATAATTTGTGATACTAGTTTTCTATGAGATTTCTGGCGATCTTTCATAACAATTATTATATAATAATAATAATAATAGAATGTATTCATCAATCAAAGGTTATACAAGGCATACACACATGCATAACACTTAATCAGACTAGTCCAGAAATAAAAGAAGGTAATCTACAAATAAATTGTTAAGATAGTATAAGTATAGTCGCAAAATAAACCAGAAAAATTGTACATACAATAGTCAGTCTCACAATTATGAGATATCACGAATTATAAAATTCTTCAATATTATGAAATACTTTTTCAAGAAGAAAATTTTTCAATTTATTTTTGAATAGAATGTTTCAGATTCACATCTATCAAATCTCTTATTTTATTGAAACACTTGATACCAATATGCTTTGGTGAATTTTCACAGACTGATAACCTTGAATAGGGTTGTCGAAGTTTTTCTTTATTCCTAGTATTATACATATGAGTGTCTTCATTCCTCACTAGTTCATTTTGGTTACGTTTTATGTACATAATCAGTTCAAGAATATATAAAGATGGAAGGGTTAGTATTTGGAGATTCCACAACCACATATTGTGGTTGAATAAGCATGACAAATCGTTCTTATTATCCTTTTTTGAGATACAAATGCCCTTTCAAAGTGACAAGACGACCCCCAGAAGATCACCATTCACACCAATTTCATGATTAACAAATGATGATCAATGATATCGAAATCCCGACTGAATTCATAGAACAGTCCTAGAACATTATTTCTATAATTCAGTGCACTGTAGATAAACTCTAGGCAATCAGAAATTGCCGAGCTGGTTGATTTGTGCTTACGGACGTTATATATATCAAGAAAGCAAACAATGGACAGGGAATCGAAAGCCCTTTTTAATACTCGACATTCCTATAGTATCTACTAAAGGGCCAAAAAATCCGTAGGAGCTTCCCCCTAAGGGTTTTCTGGCCCTTTGGTACTATAAATTAACTCAGCTTTGTGCCTAATTACAAAATATATGGTTTTTCAAAGAATGTGTTTTGTATCAAGTTATTCGAAAGGGTTCAGATGTTTTCTTAACATTATTAGGTGAACATTATTTATTTTCAGTACTGGGAATGAAGTGAAAGCGGGAAAAGGTTTTATTTTTTGGGGACTTGATGACGAATTTCAGTCGGTTGCTGTTGTAGGATTGGGGAAAAAATGTGAAGAACCTGAAGATATAGAGCTCATTAATCGAGAAAGGGAATCTGTACGAATTGCAGCATCAGGTAAATACAAGTGTTCTGAGTTATGGTAATAATATTCAATAATATGGTAATGAAATTCAACTATATTCAATAGCGAAGGTTAGAACTTCCACCGTTTCACTCGCATAATTCTTTATGCGTCTTCTGAGGTTGATAACAAGTTCAGATAAGTTGGTAAATAATAACAATAATGAATAATCTATATAATATCATATATGTTGACCAACTCTGCCCATTTTTTACTTCATTAATTTTATTTTGATTAGAAACTTACCGTGGGATTTTACGAACTCATATTATTACGTCCATGCGGGTTATTAATAATAGTAGGTATAAGTGATATGCCTAATCAAATTTCTATTTAAAACATATAATTAACGTATTTATTTCAATTATTCGAATCAACTGTCTTCGAATTAGTTAATCTAATATCACTAACTCTATGTGTTCATATTTATAATTAGGAAAATTGTCCCGTTTGTACGTCAACACGTCCAGTACAAATCACGCCAGCCTTTGGTTTGGTCGTGTACCTTTGTCACGATTTGTTGTTACATTTGCTCACTTCATACTCTCCAATCAAGAGGTAACGATCTGTAGAGTAGGGAGGGTGACTGTAAGCTCACAGCACTTAGGCCACATGTGACCCATTGTACATCCTCCCAAGGAGTTGTCCTCCTAGGTCATCGTCCGTACTGTCCTTTCCAGGAAGATAGACAGGTCTCTGGGAGACATCTCCTTTATATTGGCAGGTGTAGGCCAAGACTCGCCGAACATACACTCTCTTATTGACGATAACTCAGGACATTTGTATAGGACATGCCTGATAGTTTCAACTTTCTCTTCACACATCCTGCATAGAAGTGTGTCCACTAGCCCCATATTGTGGAGGTGTTTCTTTGGTTGACAGCGCCAGTTTCTTAGGGTCGCCCAAGGTGATCCAAGCAAGATTGCATCCTTTGATTCCATTCCAACTCTTTAGGGATTGAGCATGGGTGTGACGTTTGGCCATTTCCGCAATTGTCGAAGTCATCAGGCCGTAGGTGTCACTAGGTCCTAAAATTCTTAGTCCAGCCGCTTCTTTGGCTAAAGAGTCGGCAATGCGATTACCTTTACTCCTGTCGTGCCCTTTAATCCACCTTAGGATAATGTTATTTGTTAGTATTAAGAATCAATGCATAACCATAACAGTGTCCTTAAAGGTCGTAACATACTTATTACCTGTATCTGCACACATAAATTCTCTCAAATGTAGTTACGGCGACTGTGTTGTTGAAACTTCAGCAAGAAACAAATCAATTTTGCTGGAAGTTCCAGAATTCCTGCAAGGCTTGAACAAATTAGGGGTTTATACTGAATAACTCAAAACCGAGAGACTAGAAAATTTTATGGCCTGTAACAATGCACCAGATCTGGCCTGTAACAATGCTCATCATAGTATTATTACATACTAAACGATAAACGTAAAAGCCAAATGATGAATTGTATTATTTTATTACATTTGTTTTGAATTATATTTCATTCAATGTATCACATATTTTACGTTTGCTACATTATAGGTACAGTGCAGACGTAAAAAGGCATCGGTTTAAAGATTTTTAAAAAAACAAAAAATAGTGTTGCATTACTCGTTTCCGAGAGCACCAGCCATTTTTTTTCGTTTCAAAAATCTGCTAAACACGACAAATGTATTTCAATAAAAAATGTATTCAAAACTCACTCCAGTGTAAGTATTCCAATAAATGTACAACTATTCATTTCTTGACAATAATGAGGTCTGTTTAGAAATTCATTCCTCTCATTATAAAATATTCCTCTGGTAATTTCGTTGCAAGCACTTTTTTCTATCTACAAAGTAGATATCTGAAAGTAGCTGCGATTGTGTATTGTACACTTTAGATGGCACGTATTCCCTCAAAAACATCTAGAGGCGTCATATCAAGTAATCTAGGGGGTTATTCTGAGGGACCACATCTGCCTATCTACTGGATAAACCCAAATAAGTTTTCAAATCACTCACTTCAGTAAGGTGAGGTACCTCCTCTTCACGACAGGCTGATTCGAAAGTGGGTAAATGGTGTCCTTCAGAATGGCCGGATAAATCACTTGATACAATAGTCTTAGATTTTTTGGTGGAGATTCGTAAAATCCAAAGTATTCGTTACACAACCACAAATTACACCAGAAACATTCCATAATGTATAATTTGGGTTAAATACATTCTTTTTGGAATAATGATAGTTATCGTTTGTTGCAGATCCTTAAAACTAAGTTAGTACTGACTAGAAAATTGAAATACATATCAAACTAGTTATCACAAGATTCCTTTATTTGAAAAAAGTTGGTAGCGCCTTCTCAGCAACAATGGTTCCAAACAACGGAAGTCTTAACCTTTACCCTTCAAAGAAAGCCTTATCGCAAATTGTAGATTATGTTTTAGGCTGGTTTACTAATCATCATAAACTATTTATTGATTTTCAGCCGGATGTAGAATGTTAGCTGATGCAGGAATCAAAAATATCCAAGTTGAAAACTTTTCGGACGCTGACGCAGCAGCGGAAGGCAGTTTATTAGGAACGTGGAAGTTTCAAGAGTATAAAACAAAAAAAGATGCTTCACCGCAAATACGACTTTTTGGCCAGGATGGCGAAGCAGAATGGGAATGTGGAGCCATAGGAGCCGAAGCTCAAAATCTCGCCAGAAAACTTGCCGACACCCCTTCTAACCTGCTAACCCCCACGATATTTTGTGACATTGCACAAAACATTCTAACTCCCCTTGGCGTTAATGTAAAAGTTTACGATAAAAAATGGGCAGAAGATCAGAAAATGTGGGCGTTCTTGAGCGTAGCCAAAGGTTCGATAGAACAACCAAAGTTCTTAGAAATTACTTACGACAAAGGCGACAAAAAGGATTCGCCTTATGTTTTAGTAGGAAAGGGAGTTACCTTTGATGCGGGTGGTATAAGTTTGAAGCCATCACTTGGAATGGATAATATGCGAGCCGACATGGGAGGCGCAGCTAGTGTTGTAGGTAATGACTCATCATAAAAAAATTGTTTGACAACCAAGCAGAATGTAAATAAAGGGTGATAACTGACAAGGCATCTGTCAAGGTTTAAGGTAACATTCCGGTTAGTCTGATTTGGAGGGCTATTATTATATCCAACATTTTTGTTGAACCAATTTTCAGTTATGAAAATCTCATTTCACCACCATATCTGAAAAAATTTCTCACTGACTGAGAGGTTTATATCATCAGCAGAAATAGTTATATAGGCTAGGCTGTCGAACAGTAAACCACATTTTTCTCAGAAATTTATATCTTGGAAGATACTTCGTTTTCAGTTCTAGTTTTTCTCTAAGGGTTTCAAAAACTATCTATGTTATACTTATTCATTGAACCAGAAAGGTGAATCAATGACAAAAATAAATGTAAAAGTCCTTATCAAAAATTTTAACAAAACTGTAAAAATGGACGTGAAAAATAGTAATGAACACCTATTTATATTTATTCATGAAATATTCACTTATATTAGGTCGATTTTTTTGTTCTCGTACTTCATGGAGAAGAAAGAATAAATTTAGCGTCAGACAAACCTACAATCACCAAGTCCGGTTCTAAGGAAATATAAAACACTTTAGTCTCTTATGAATATCAAGAACGACACTGAATCTTCATTTTCGGTATCGTCATTCACTTTTTTAGCAACATAATAAATGGTTTGTTTCTTGGATCCATACAACTTTTTTGACACTATTTGTTTGCATTGAAATGACGATATCTGTTGGGATAGCTAGACATTTGTAAATCTTATGGTTATTTCCACAATACAATACAAGACAACGTCAATTTACATGGTAACTGACATTTCTAAAATTGAGTTTTTGTTAATACTGTAATGAATCTGAAGCCGGCCCTGACCGATACAGCGGTCTGACACGCTGGGAAAATACTAGGCGAGTACAGAGACCTCTAGATACATCTAGAAAGATCGTTAGCGGTATATAAACCCTGATATCCGTCCATAGAGGGAGTCTATAGCTAGAAAGTGAATTGTGCGGTTAACAAACATTGAAGATAAATTAAGCGATAAGTACTAAGTTGTGCATATAAATTAGTTGTGTTAGTGAACTATTGTTAAAAATAAATTTGTTTAAGACAGTTAATTATTTGATTCGTTACAATACTTTCTCCAAATTCAAAATAATTTAAAAATATTGAGGTGATCTTCAACGAAACAGGCGAGAGAACTCAATTTTCTAACCTTTTTTTTTTTAGTTAGAGCAGGTACTGGCTAGGACGCATCTTTTTTTTTTAAATAGCACGAAAGCTGAAGAAGCATTTTGTAACATTTGGTAGAATTGATAAGTCTCCAGACGGTTGTGCTTAATAGGTGGTAAACATAATAAGTATTTGTGTCAACAACTAGCACCTATAACAATGGTAGTAGTTGTTTTTTGATAGGTGTCAGTCCATTAACTTACAGTTTAAGTAATTTGATACGGGTCTGAACGAATTGTTCTTTTAGATAATTTGATTTACAGCCAGTCTCCAAGTATGCCCACTCAATTTGAGAAAAAAAATATTGAAACATTTTAAATTCTACAGGTGCATTATATGGTCTAGCAAAACTTGGTGTGGAAACGAATTTGAAAATTTTAATACCATTGGTAGAAAACATGCCGTCGGGAAGCGCCATCAAGCCTGGAGATGTAATAACGGCTCGAAATGGGAAAACTATATGCGTCGATAATACAGACGCAGAAGGAAGACTTATTTTGGCAGATGCGCTGTGTTACAGCTCTGAATTTAAACCTAAATGGGTTCTAGATGTCGCAACTTTAACGGGGGCGATGGCTGTTGCCTTAGGCTGTGCTGCTACAGGTAAACTTTTCGTTCAAGATCATCTATATCTATAAGAATGTGATACGACTTTATAAACCCCACGCACTCGGTGTGAATAAAATTTGTACAAACTTTAATAATATGTAGAGCACAAATCAAGAAACGAGGTTGTTGTAGGTTGTGGAAGGTTGTTTTCTTTACTTTTGAATCTGAAAGAAATATTTGTTTTAGTTTCATTAATTAATTAACCCACAGAGAAAACAACTTTAGAAAGTCACGTTCATCAAAATAATTCTAGAATCCAGAGAATTGTTTTAGTTAATGATGAAATTCAAACTCCTAGTTATTTAGGTCTCTACTAGATTTAGAGTGTAGTGTTACAATGTTTTTTCTTATATTTCATGTTTACTGACCTACATAACTATGTAGGTGATGTGACTATTTCGAAACCTATATAATATCAAATGAAAATAAACGTTACTATTATCATAACAACGGTCAAATTTCACTATTTCAATGATTAGTAAGTTTGACGTAGAAATATTTCAGGTGTTTTTTCAAACTCAAATGCCCTCTACTCGATTCTCGAAGCTTCTGGTTCCACCACAGGTGATAGAGTGTGGAGGCTACCTCTCTGGAAACACTTCACGAAACAAGTGTGTGATTTTCCTGCATATGATTTGAACAACATTAGTCGAAGCAAGGTAGGAGGAAGTTGTACGGCAGCCGCTTTTCTCAGAGAATTTGTTCCGGAAAAGACAGAATGGATGCATTTGGATATTGCAGGCGTTATGGGGCCAGATGACAATTCACCCTATTTGCACAAGGGCATGACAGGTAGACCCACAAGGACTCTGATACAGTTCATACAGTCTCAGACAAAATAAGATACAAGTTTATTTTAGTTGATTAAGTGAATCGAATTATGCATTTCCTGCACGTTTTAAAAGGAAATATTTCATTTACCATTAGCACTAAGTCCTAATCGGTAAATCAGAGTTCAAGTCTTATTAATGCGTAGCTACGATATGAGTTGCTTTTTGTATCTGTTGTTCACTGTATGTTTATAATAAAAGAATCCTGAATGAGAGTATTCCTTTATTTATTTTAATTCATATCACAATTTTGAAATTCGGTAACGTTGCACGTAAAAAACAGCACAATACAAGAACAACCTCAATTTACATGGTAACTGACAAGTATTTGTTTGCTGTATTATGTGCCCTAATAACAATCACAGAAACATTAAAACATTTTCAAATTGCCAGTAAAATATCACCAACGTGCTCAATATATTGAAAATGGTGGGCCAATTGAAATTGCCTAGAAACAACCTGTTGGTTGATTTTCAATTAGATAATATTCAATTTGACAATTCTCAATGGAGTGCTAAGCAAAACTTCAATTAACAACGAGTAAAATGCACAAATCCCCAAAAATAAAATGCCCGTGTCGATATTAAAACTAATA
Organism: Leptinotarsa undecemlineata; assembly: GCA_015342065.1. Classification (NCBI taxonomy): domain Eukaryota; kingdom Metazoa; phylum Arthropoda; class Insecta; order Coleoptera; family Chrysomelidae; genus Leptinotarsa; species Leptinotarsa undecemlineata. The sequence continues at coordinate 10,074 of WOGP01000310.1, forward strand.
AACAAATCATATATATAAAATAATTACACTTATAGAATGATTTGTATGAGATTTTCCCATTGTTTCATTGCGTTCTTGAATTTTTAAGTTTTTAGGGATATTATGATTTATAACAATAGGACACAAGCAGATATTTTTTAAAATTGAAAAATAACCCTTTATAATATGCTTGCTCGTTTTATGGCTCTGCTCTTCAAGCAATTTAACGGTCTTTTAGATTGTCTTACTCAAATTAATAACACAAATTACTGATTCCCTACTTTGTTTTCTCTTTCTCTTCTTTCCTGCTATTGTCTTGACATGAAAAGGGTATTAGTATGGTGAAGACATATAGCACAACAAAGAAATATACTATACCAAAACTATTTTCTAGGTTCATTGCCTTGGTCTGCGGGTTTTTATAACCAACGTTTCGTCTATGATTGTGGTAGACATCAAAGGTGATGAGGAACTGTCCAAAGTATGTAGTATAGTTTGAATTAAGGTTGGCGAGAGAGAAATTTAGATAAATTGTGTCAAATACTTTTCAATAGAATATTTAAATGGTAGGATTGAATTCATTGAATTTTCTGTTAAAGTTCCTAAATTATCAAAATCAAATGGGAAAAGCTCAAACATTCATAAAACATACGATATATAACAAATACTGAAAAATGTATGGAATTGAAAAACCAATTATCGAAATATTACTTATACTTCAATTTTCAGCTGGAGTAAATTATATTTACTCATATTGCCATTTTGAATTATTCTAAAAGTTTTAAATGAAATATCCATTAATAATATATTTTTAAGGAAAGGGTGATCTAATATATATTTGAGTAAATAATACTATGATTATTCGATCCTTCCTGCGGAACAAAGACACCTTTAGTTTCTGTCTGTATATATCAAACGTGATTTTCAACTAGGAAAAATTTTAATTTTAATTGTTTATATAATGATGTTAGACTCTCTACCAACACTTCTGATAGTAGAAACAATCATTTGTATCGTTACTGATAATTTATACATCTATGAATATCAAATAAACTTTATTCCTCAATAATCTACTATGATTTTAACAGAAAGTATGCAAACTTATTACACATCATTATGTTTGCCGATTAACGGATAAACAGATTTCAAACACTTGCAGGTCAAAGAGCTTGAAGCATTTTGCACTTTGCATTTTTGCATAATTATGGTTCAATTATCTCTGTCAATATCATACATACCATGTGGAGATTATATTTTTATCTTTCATGCAAATGTTTTTTCAATGTTTTTGGTTCTCAAATTTATGAGGAAATCTTAGTCATTTCTTCTATTCATTCACGGTACTAAAAAATCTTTGGAAACAATACCTACAAGAATTTATTTTTACATTCACAGAAACTAATATTATTCAATTAATAACAAATGATGGAAAGTAGCAATAAATGGATTAAATGATATCTTGAAAGATAATCTCACAGTGAACTGCCTGATCTTATATTAGTATTGAAGAAATAGGTTTCAATTATTCAGTGTTATCAAAATAGTTGGAAGTGAAATTAGTGTTTCAGAATGCGACAGTTGAACGAGAAGAGAACGAAAGTTTCCTGAGCTATCTATTGGTAGAGACTAACTGACATCTCATTGAGATCTAGATATATGGAATAAAAACCAAATTCAAAAACTATAAAATATTTTTCATGTTATCTTCTATTTCTGTGATTTGAAGTAATCAAATTTTTATTATTTTATATCTGTTCTATAGGTTCCTTTTAAACATATATACGAGAAATAATGAAGTTTGTCCATTAAACTTTCACGATAATTTGTCCTTATTTGCTTGAAAATTCTTATTCTTGAGGTGAAGTTATCAATTTTCGTGTGTTAGATATCCAATCTTAATTCATATGAAACATAACATGAAACTTCAAACCTCCGATTCTGAATATAACTTCAAACCGTTGTACTTTTGGGACATATCTTCTAAGAGTTGTCGTTCGTATGAAGGCGACAGCTGATTAACGGAAAAACAGATTTTAAACCGAACATATGACATAAACTTTATTGTATTGACCTTTTGTGGATTTTCTCATCTTCCACAATCTGAAAAATATAAATATTGTGATGGAGTATCTTTCACAAACTTTTCCATTACAATTTTTATATTACACAGATTGTAGAAGGTAAAAAACTGCCCCAAAAGTTAATCTCCACAAAAAATGACTTTCATTAAATATAAACTTATCATTAATCAGTTGTATATATTTATAAACCTAACATAAATTCCCAGTCTTGAAAAAATTCTTTCAGTACCTCAATTGCTTCAATAACTATTTTATTGCATAGATTGTCAAGGAATGTGAAAGTACCTTTGTATATCTACTTTCAGAGGTAAAAGATCAAATAATTTTTTGAGAAACAAAATCTATATCATTCATTTGATGCAAAAAGTCTTTTAGATTCAAGTTTATATCCATTCAGATTGAAATTTTTATACTATTGTTGATCAGAAGTACTTGACCTGGCTTATATGTAAGTCAAAAGTGTGTACATTTTACATGAAGAAAATCCACAAAATGGTTTTTGATGGCCATCGACTGACAAGGCTCTAGTTACAAATCAATTTTTTGAAATACTTTAATAGAGTATATGACAATGTTTCGCAGATTTTGGATTGATTCACTTCACAAATGAGATGAAGAATCGTCAAAACAAGGGACTGAAAGGGGCGAATCAACATGAAACAAGGTGAATACAGTTTCATATAAAGCAAAGATCATGTTAGTTATTTGGTTGCCATAATTTTATTATATTTAAAATGGAAAATAATCCATGACGAGTATTGAACAAATGAATCGGATCATTTAAATGATAAAATCAAGGAAAAAAGAAAGTGAAAAAAAAAGGAAACACTGTTCCTACATTTTTACCATATTCTCCAAAATCACTAGATTAATATTCAAATTACCTCATCACGCTTCATATTTCCTAGATTTAGCCTCCTTTTATTATGTGGTGAAAGAGTTGTCAATAAGGAAGGAATGAAGTGAAGTCTATGGTTGATGTCTATTTTGAGACTGTCAGTTTCAACTTCAACATTCAAATTTCAAAATTTTTCGTCGACATGAAAATGAATCCTCCGCAAGAACAATCGAAAGACATACACACTAATAATTAGGCGTACAGTTGAGAAAATACTCCTGCCAACATTCCCGTTGTTGTGGAATGTAATGCTGCAACTTCGCTGGAAGTAAATCCATCCCGGCCGGGGAGGGGGTATTAAGGGGACATATAGTCCGGCAAAGTCCCACGGCCACGACCTCTGCCTCTGCCCCTTCCTCTACCGCGCCCCCTCCCTCTCCCGCGTCACCTGCGACCATCGGTTATCCCTGCGAAATCAGATTTTTTTAAAAAGTAAGGTCGTCCTGCAACCTCGACCTAGGATATACTCTATATACTGTAATACTCTAGAGCAGGAATTCACAAACTTCCAGGCACTGCAACGCCCTTTTAAGGCCAAATATGTTGGCGACCTTCCAAGTTTCAAAAACTACATTAATTGCAGAGTTTTATCCATAAGAACGCTAGTAACTAGTAAAATAAGCATGAATTTTTGTCACTTCAATTATTTTATAATAAGAGACAGTAGTAGACCTCACTCGCAGTAGTAGATTCGCGCTCCTTCAAGTTCAAGCTCAGAACTGTCCAAAACAGCATTAAAAACTTTGATGTCATTTTTAACACCTTACAACTCTGAACAAGGACTTTTATAATGGTGAATTTAAATACGAAATCAAGAAATTGTTTGACACTGGAAAATTACATTGTTTTGTATGTTACAAAACTCTTTCCAGACATTAAAAAATTGATTAATTACAAACAAATTCATATTTCACACTGATAGAATATAAAAAAACTTGTGTGTGCATAAAAAGCTTGTACATTTATTCTTTTTTTTTAAGCAATGACTGATTTTTTTTTCATTTTCTGGATATGTCGCAACAACTTGGACACATCCCACGACTCCCCAGGGGATCGCGCCCACCGTTTGAGAACCCCTGCAATAGAGGATTAATAGTGCCCATTCTAAAAGTCAAAATTTCTACTTTGCAACAAATTTCGATTCAACAGTTCAAAATTTGGAGATTTCAACACATAAAAAAGAGAAAATTACATAATCGGTGTTTATTTTGATTTCAAACCTGAACTGATTATCATCAATATTATTATTAAACTCTTTCATGTAATACTTTGTAAGATTTTCATTGAACAGTTTACAAAACCCCAACAAGTGTTTCGCTATATAATAGGTAGCTACTTTGAGCGCTTTTGTAAATTATCCAATGAAAATTTCACAATAAAGTGTTACTTGATTTTCAACAAGTATCGGCCAATTTCATCACATATCTCAAGAACTGATTTAACCTTTTTGCAATTGGCGGGTTGAGTTAAACAGACTCTAAGGTAGACATCTCATTCTCTACCCTTGTGCATGTGAATAACCTGACTTGTGTATAAAACTGCAGTTTGCTGAAATTATACTTGTGAAGCACAACCCCTCAAAAGTAGTAAATCCGAATGGAGTATTTTTTTATATTCAGTATGAAAAGTTCAAAATATTTCTTTTTAATATCTATAAAACAGTTCTGGAGATATTCTTTCAATAATAGTACAACTAAATGACGTTATTGACTTTTTGGTTCACTATGAAATTGTCAAAAAAATACTTTTTTCATTCAAACTCTTGTTGTGGACTGTTCAAAAAATTAGGTAAATGTTCAAATTTCGCGCTAAGTACATTCGATTAGCGAATTTAATTTTTTTTAGAAGTGTTTTGCGTGTTCGACGGTTTTCTGACATCTAAAAAATGGATCAGAGAATTTGCATCAACTTTTGTGTAAAAAATGGAACTAAGTACTCAAAACCACTTGAAATGTTGACAGTGGCTAAGGGTGATTGTACTCTGAGTCAGAAAAATGTTTGCAAGTGGTACACGCTTTTCACAGAAGGTCGAGAAGATGTGAAGATAACGCTCGAGATGGACGGCCCGACTCATCAACAATTGATGTAAATGTTGAGAAGGTGAAGAAAATTGTTATGATGAATTGTCGAATCACTAGAAGAGAAGTTCCTGAGCATCGCTCAGGAATTGTTAAATGATATCAATTACGATTCAGATTTGCTAAAAAAGAGAACTGGTGACGAATCATGGTTATGACATCGAAACCAAAGTCCAATCTTCCCAATGGAAGAGCACAGGAGAGCCAAGACCACAAAAGCGCGCCAGTTCAATCAAGTGTCAAGGTTTTGCTCATTGTTTTCTTTGATTACTGTCGCGTAATGCATCAGAAGTTCTTGCCACATGTTCGTAATTTCAATAAGGAGTATTATCTTGAAGTTATGAGCTGCTTGCGAGAAGGTATACAGAGAAAAGGTCAGGTATTGTGGAAAAACAATTCATGACTTTTGCACCACGATAATGCACCCTTCATAATTTTTTGACCAAAAACAACACCGTAATCATGCCTCAGCCACCGTATTCACCAGATTTGTCCCCCTGCGACTTTTTCCTGCTCCTAAAATTGAAGAGCCCCATGAAAGGGCGGCATTTTGCGACGATTGAGGACATACCATGTTCTGATGTGCACTTTGTGCACATCAGAACTGCTTCATATTTTTAGAAAAAAATGAAAATTCACCCCTTTTTTTAACAGAGAAGTATATAAAAATTGAAATATCTCAGGAACTGTCAAAGCCACCAAAAAATGAGCTGTTACCCTTATTGTTCATCATGTAGTTCTCTACAAAAAAGTTCCCATGTTGCAATTATTAAAAATTGGTGATTTCAGGTGAGGATGAAAGAATTGAATTGAACCGCTCAAACAAAAACTAGACATTTTCAACTAACTATAGTTTTAGTGATTTGGTTGATATTATAGATTCTGTTTAGGTGGCGCGGTACCATTGCGTTCAAAAAAACTCTGTGTCCGGCACATTATTTTGGATTAACTGTCATTTAAATCTCAAAAAGTAGTACAATCAATGCTCCATATCTGGGTAGAAAATTATGTACAAGAACAACTATAAACAACAAATTCAGAGGAGAAGCTATACCAAATTTTACTCAAACTGAAAGAACGTTTTTTACTGATATTGAATGAAATACTTGCATACTGGGCAATAATTCTAACGACTGCACTACTACCACAACTGCATATTATATATGTTTGACTAGAATGTCATGAATGTTTACAGAATTACAGAAACTGAAATTCTATAAGAACTGATAATTGTAGAAGAGAAATGAATCTGGTGCAATCTAATCATTTACTGGTATTTTGATATTTATTTTTCAGCAATACCTCTTACTCATTGAAAAACATGTACTTTGGTATTATTGAACTTAGTGTTAAATACATATATAATACGTTTGACAAAATATTTCTTGATCCTGATATACATAGATTATTAGATATTAAGGGGAAATATTTCAATCATTTAATGTTTGTCGTATTATTCAGAGATAATCCCGAGGGAATTCATGTAATTTATTCAGGCAAAAAACAAACTACTTTTTTCTCTACACAATATAAAACAATAAAAGAAATAAGTGTGTGTATCTACCTATATTACTTGTAGTTTTTTCCAAATATGCTAATGGTCCTTGTAAAACCCCAGCTGGTGCCTGTTGTCCAAAAGGACTTCGTGAGGGTCCCATTCCTTGTTGCTGCATAAATAATGCCTGCTGAGGGGACATTACTCCTGGTCCCACTGCACCACTGAGGCTGGGACCTACCTGAAATGCGACAAAATTTGTTTTCCTTCATCTACAATTCGTTGGATAAGCATTTCTAAAGGTAACTTTTCAGTACCATGGTACTGAACCAAAAAAAGGAAAATAATAATAATGAAAGACGCAAAAAATAAAGTTGAAAATAAATAAACGAATTGAAAGAAACACAGATGATTTGTTCAATAATAGTAAAAATAAAGGATGAACTAACCTATAGTTCTGAAGGAGTTCAAGAAACCATCAATTTTTAGCTGTACTTAAAGAAGATGACACACATCAAAGCAATGAAAACCAGGATTACAATTTTTTTTTCAAGAATGTAATTTTGTTCACACTGGGGATAAGATAGAAAAATAATTTGAGAGTTGTATAATGAAATTAAAGTAGAACAACTTCATCAGTGAACTGTTTCATTAATTCTACAAAAATCGTTGAACAAACCAGAAGGGACAAGTCGCTGTACCATAAAATGATGTAGACGTAAATTCTCATATTCTTTGGAATCCAAATTGGAGGCGATTGATTTCAAGTCCAAAAAACCTTTTTTTTTTCATTTCACTTTTTTTTGGAAATTGATTGTAAAAGTAGAAAGAAGGTAGACATTTTGTTAAAATTACATAATTTTTATAAATGTATGATTTGATTATAATATGGTGTTTATAATAAGGATTTATTTATGAGAGGTAAAATAAAATATAATAAATTGATCAAATGAACTCAATTTGAAAAATCCGAACATTCTATATACATATAAATATTCACTCACGAAATGTTGGTATTTATTTTTTATCTTCCACATCAAAATCTTTTGGGATATTTTTGTTTGTTATATTCTACATGACAATATCATGATTATATTACAAAGCATAACTTACTGGTTGTTACTGAATAATTTTTATTATTCTTTCCTAATTGATTTTTCAATAAAACCAAGCCAACTAAAATGTGAAATAGAGCAGAGACAAGCAGAAATTGAAAAAACAACATTAAAACAAAACTACAGAAAGGTAACAAACAATTTTCAAGAATTTTTACTGAGTTTCCCTTGTGAAACCACTTGTATTATATGTTGCATAGATACCTCTTATTCAGTCGTTTAATGCACCAATATTAAAGCACATAAAAATGGCTGCGTGTATCCAAATGCCAGACTATCTCGTTTTGTACTCATGACTAACACACGTCTAAAGGGTAAGGGAGGTAGGCTCCAACCTGAATTGAACGAAGACGAGCAATCGATAGTGCCAGACTGAATGTTACCATGCAACGTTATCAGAAGATCTTTGAAAAATGGCTGGGAAATTATTTCTAATATGATTATCTGATAAATAATAGATTACATTGGTATGTTTCACAATAGATGTAATCACTATTTAGAGAAATCTGAGTATGGAATGGTTTGTATGGGTGGTTTCAATTGTAGATACTGTGTCTCATAAAACGATGTGGTTCATTGATCGCTAGTCAACCCCATGCTAAAAGATGCAAACTCAAAGAATCAGTGTACCTTTTTATATACAGGGAGAAGGGTATTTCAAAAAATGTTCAAAAATAGATCGTACTTGTATTGTAACAGACCAGAAAACACCTTGTACTACTTCGAAAGTTTCAAAAGTCAATAAACAACTTCATGGAAAAAAACTTTGGTTTTCTACTTCTCCGCTGTGGGAAATTTTCGAAGGGAGGAAGTAATTAAAATAAATTATTCATAAAGATGTGTAGATCATGCATTGAAGTTACTTTCACATACAAACTGGGATATAAGGCCATTCTGAAAGTTTTCAATACATTTCCATAAACATTTTTCTGAAGTTTTAATTTTGGGCACAAACGGTTGAAAAAATAATTTTGATATTATCATTTATGCTAATGTGATTTATTCAAATCATGTAATTTATTCAAATCACATTTGCCTAAAAATATGCCCCTTTTAATTCGAAGAAGATTCCTAGATTCTTATGGCTGGGATTAAATCAAATATGGAAATGAATGTCATTACTTACTGTCATCAATGCCATGAGTAGATTTAACTCTTTTGTGACATGTAATGTAATGTCGTAATTTTATGAATGAGTGCTTCTTATTCCGAAACATCGGATGTCCGCCATTTAGGATGACAGTGTTCCATATAAGTTGATTTTAACTATATTGTGTAGCAATATGAGTAATATCCGATTCAATTCCATAACGAATGTTTGGAGTAGTATGAACTGAATAGGAAAAAGTGTTTTTGGTATAACTCAATGTTCATATAAAAGTAGTTGTTTCGAGAGGGCTTTTTCTTTCAGATTTGTGTCTGAAATTTACTCACTTGCATGGTCTATACATCTTTGTAAAGAGTTTATTTTGAAATTATTTGCCTTATTTCTTTCTTTGGAAGATTCTTACATTTTTTGTATAAAGATGAGGAAGTAGAAAGTCAAAACCTTTCTTTCACAAGAACACATCAGTCTCTTTTTCATTACTGGCCATAATAACTTACTGAATCAAACAGAATTGGATCTAAATCCAACTTTATAAATTCATAGGATAGACAAAAAACCAAATTTGGCCTCACAATGAAACAATATATAGTTATTTCAAACTGCAACAGTTTCATAAAAATGCATGCAAAAAATAGAGTGTCCAAACTCTCTCCCCATAGTTATCAGCTAGCTTTATTACAATATATAAATTTGACTTCAACACTTCATCTGTAGCTGAGGAAAATCATACACCATATAATATATCCTTCCAAATAATTGTTGTGGTTCTCAGAGACGTTTTTCCAAATTCTATTTTCTTCATAATATTCAAGTTTGAAAATAGCCCATAATATGACCTTAAATTCGAAATAATTTCCTCCAACGATAAAGCCACTCATGATTATCTTAATAACATTCAGAAACACCTGACTATAACCATAATTGGTGATGTTAGTAATGATGAATTATCAGTAATAATGGAGAATTACGTCAAACTTCTATCTCCTGATTCATTAGTCGAACAGATTCACCAGGAGTAAGAGGAGACTCGACATTTTTCAATTTTATATTTAGAAGAAATTGACGTTCTATTTATAATTCCAAGCAGTTTCCACAAATTAATTGGGGGTAATGTACTAACTGAAATTAAAAAATTTTAAAACTGAGTCGTAAGCGTGTTTCATATGGATAACATCTATGTTTGTCCTTATAGTAGTCTAGTTTCAAATTTTCTAGTGAATTCATGAAGGTTTAACAAACTACTAACTGATTCCCGGTTTATTAACCGTGGCCCATACACTTTAAGGTATGACGTTTCGTTCACAACTGCGGTAGACATCTTCAGAGAAGATACAGCAATGAGCGAAGTGATTGTAATTGAAACATCAGACCTGAAAATCTACGGATGACGTCTAATAAACCAAAATACAGCCAGTAATTTGTTAGATAACGACCACTAAAATCTATACTCCTTAAAAGTTTGTTTGCTACTTCTTTCGATAAAGTTTTTCTTTCAGCCCTGACTTTGAAGAAGATAAATGTAACAAGCCACTCTTTAAGGTACTCGTTTGGTCTGACCAGTGCATCGTTTTTGGGGCCAAACTCTACGCATTTCTAGCGACCTCTTGCATACTACTGAGAATTTGAAAAGTTTGAGTTATTTTACGCCTTACCAAAAAAATGGGGTAACAGGTATTCGTTGTACAAGTCCTACTTTCTCAATCAAACCCAAAAAAAACATTCAGATTCATAACATACTCAAAAATATTGTTTGTATTTCTCTATTAGAATTCAATTTCAGTAATTTGCTGATGATGTAAATTCAAATAATGAAACGTGTGTCGTGAGAATTTGCTATAGGTTTGGTGTGTGGGAAAAGTGTGTTCATTTGATTCATTTCAAGTCAAAGGTTCCAATTCTACCAGAAAATTCTTGACAAGATTCAAGGTTGGAATTAGTATCAGGTTGTTTCAAAAGATTTGTTATTTTGAATGTCATATCTCAATAAATATTTATTCGTGGTATATACTGAGCGATACAGAATTTTGTACTCTGTAGATTGATGCTGTTCACTTTTTTCAAATTTTGATGCTTTGTCTCTTTTCAGCTCATTACTGATGTCGTTAAGCGATTTTCGGTCAATTTTTCTCTATGAATTAAAATTGAACTGAAGCGTTGCCAAAACAGCCCGAAAAATTAACCAGGCATTTGGCGTTAATAGTGTTAATGAACGCAATGTTCGACGTTCTATTGCGAAATTTCATTCCGAAGATTTTAGCCTCGAAGATGAGCCCCGAAGTGGTCGACCTACAGTAATCCAAGACGGGGAGTTGAGGATCCTGGTGGAGACTGATCCATCACAAACGATGCGTGGGATGGCGAAAGAACTAGGCATCATCTCCCGTGCGGTTGTTGATGGTTTGAAACGTATTGGGAAGGTCAAAGATCAGAAATTGTCATTGTCACGTTTCGAGGTCCGTTTTTTTGCTTTTGCGCAACCAAAACGATCATTTTTTTGGACAACACGAAACTTTAAAGATAATGGTTGGATATCAATGAGCCACCCAGGCACTTCCCAAAGGCAAAAACCCACCAAAAAAAGGCCATGGTTACTGTATGGTGGTCAGCGGCTGGTGTGATTCATCATAACTTTCTGCAACCGGGCCAAACGATCATAGTGGAGTCCTATTGTGACGAAATGTACCGAAACAGCCGGTACTGGTTAGTAGAAGTCCGATCCTGCTCCACGACAACGCCAGTCTATACATTTCACAAATCACCGTCCGAAAATACGAATTGAGCAACGAAGTTCCGCCATCTTTTAAAGCACTTTGGTAACTATCTCACCGGTAGAACCTTCGCAAATCTGAACCAGGCAAAAACAGCCTGTGTCGACTGCATTGAATCCTGAGCACACAATTAAATTGAACATGTACTCACTGAGATATTACAGTTTGAAGTAAACTAATAAAAACAGACAAAACTTTTGAAATAACCTAATAATTTAGTAGAGTACGATAATTTGTTTGGTTGGGTTCAGAGCTGTTTATTTGTTTTCTGATCAGGCATGTAGTTTATGATGAGTAGAGCTACTACTGTCAAAACTTCCTACCCAATACATAATGGTTGACAGAAATTTCGATTTTTCTTTACACATGTGTGTTTTATAGGATTAGTATGACCTGGTGAGATTCAGTTAGTAACTGATACAGTTAGAGAGTCCAAGTTCATAAGATATTGATCGAACTGTTAAAAGCCAGATGTCAATTTACTTTAGTATGACTATCCAAATTCAGTCTAACATCACTGTGAAACCTCAGAAATTTTGGAATGTATTCACTCTCGATGAACCCACTTCTAATGCCAAAGTGACATCACTCATCTCTGTGTCTTCTAAAGAAAAAGTTTATTTGAGTCGTTCCATTTTCTAAATACGTTAATATCATTATAAATAATTTTTTTTTAAAATCTGTAATACAACAGTTCCATATTGAAGTGGTATTTTTACATTTAACAAATCATTAACAAATATCAAATGAAGAGCGGTCCCAATATAGAATCTTTAGGTATATCGATTTAATTTTCCCTTCATCATACAGTGTTGTTATATTTTAAAGCTTCAACTCAATGGGTAGGAATTACACCTTTTTTGTAATTTTTTGGATTACCGATTTTACACCCTGTTAGTTGCATATTCTGTATATGGTTCATCATGATCTGCCATGTTTCTTTCTGACGATAGGTATTGGGTGTTACATAACACAACCGGGGCTCAAGAAGAGTCTGATTTACAACAACTTAAGAACCGGTGGGAATATTTTCTAACATACACAACGAATGAAATTTCAATTGAGATCGAATCCAATAAAGGTTACTCAAGCTTACCTTCTAATCCTTAACACCAATTTGCTATAATAAAATATTTATCTAGGATCTTTCCTTAGCCTAGATGTTTATTTGCAACACTGAAATTGGAGGGTTGAATAATCTTATTTTATTTATTTGAAACTGTAAATTTGTACCAGTCAAAAAAAATTTTTTTAAACGGTCTAATTCCATGAATATATTGCTGACGTATATTTCAAGTTTTCAGTTCTGTAATTTCACTTGGAGACATTTACTCATCAACTTTGAATAACATAAAAAATCAAAGCAGTTCCAATCCACCAATATAAAATCATAAAATACCTATCCAACTATATATTTATGAATACCAACCCTCCGATTTTTAGACATATAGCAGCAACAATGGAATGTTGAATAAAACTCCAATAAAATTTTGAAAATTTTATTATACTTTGCACACCTTATACATTATAGAGAGAAACTAAATGACAATAAATATGCAACATTTTTCCAAGGATAATTAAATTCACAAGTATTTTAGTGAAACAAAAATTCTATCAAAGGCACATTTGAGCAAGTAGACATTGTATACATTTAGTACAATTTTTTAAGCTACTTCATACATATCACATTTAATTGATCGATCTTCAAAAAAATAAATTATATTGCCACTTTCTAAAAAACCCTGAGAGTTAGTATACAAAAATATACACTAGTGACATAAGAGTAGCACTAAGGTATCTTTTCAAAATGACATTGCCAAATAGTAAGCCAAACTGAAGTAATTGTTCAAAATGAATATTATTTTGTTAATGAACTGACTTTCATCTCAATTGGAAGTATAATCTAATATGTATGACATAAACAAGAATTGATTATACTGAAACAGTATCTTTCAATTGGCACTTTTTCATCGACTCCTAAAAGGTATTGAAAGTCCAGTATTACCATTGGAAACTTAATAGTAAGCCATCATTAATAAAGTACTTTGAAGTTATTTAAAAACTTCAAATCGAAACCATCCAACAGACAATGAACTTCGGATTATTGATGCTTCTTATTTTGTGTTTCGAAAGATATAAAAAAGAAACTTCTTTTCTTTCAAATACACCTTACGTAAAGTCACAATATCTTCAATTGTTATGTAAAACTTGCTTTTATTTATCAAGTCTCGGACAATCTAGAATATTTACTAAAAATGACGATGGCGACCCCTTATAAACACATTATTTATGGGATGGATAGTAAATTTTTACCATACTAATCAATGATAAACGAGAGTTCGATTTGTTGAGTTTTTCTACATTGCTCAATGAGAACTAAGTGCTTCCAGAGTCCCTTGATTGACGACATTATTTATATTGATAAGTGTGCGAGGTTAGCTTCTGCTATTCTCTTCACACGTAAATCGATGGTGTAGATTTCCTCCAGAAAAATAGTAATTCAGTCAGGTTGACACCTCTATTCAGTCCTCACTGCTTGGGATTAGGACTGTATAAGGCAGGTCGTAGTTGATTAAGTCGGAGATAATTACCAGAATATGACTTTCGGTAGTCTGCTAAGCTCTGCATAGGCCTGTTTTGTGCAACTGGCATTATTCACAATACTGTGTGATGTGGAAGGAGGCTGACGATGAGAGTACAACCACAACAAGTCCAGAGGGACAGTCAGTCACTCTTTGTGTAAAACTTTTTTCAAGTGACCGTTACAAGCGAGTTTTTATCAAGGATAAAGTGGAGTTGAATTATCCAGATTCCTCATCCTGTTCAAGGATACAATCATACTTTTGCTGGGGTCAACAGTGGTTGTGTATAAGCTGTAAGTGCTACACTCTGGTTTCATCTAGTCAAGAACCTGCATTTGGTCATTGAATATCTCCTCTGGTTGTCCAGAGACAACCGAAGGATATTGTACGTGGCTATAGAGAGGCCATAAAAATAAATAAATATAAAAATAATTTCAACTGTGGGGAAGTTAGCTCAAATATCAATGAAACTTAGATACCGGTACTTGAGAACACAGAGATTTTACCAATAATTCAAGATGAGTCAGACCAAGCAGGGAAGAAAACTAAGCGGATGTCCAACAACCAGTTTATTTTAAATGCGAACATGTCAGAACACTTTTAGTTTGCATATCGGAGCAGGTGTATCGCAGATAGTGTCTGCCATCGTTGCTGACGAAATGCCAGACTCAAAAACCAGCACGGCCAATGAACTAAAAAACAGCAAATAATATGTTTGACATCTGCACCCCCTGGGACCCATTATGGACATCAACGTTTGGAGGAAATTTCAGGTTACCCATCCAGACGTGATCCTTGCCAACATGACGAAGTAGACTGAATAATCTCACAGGACCTGTTTTCTATCAAGGACATTGAACAAACCGTCCATCACTAATATCTTCTGTGACAAACGGATAAATCCAATACCAACTTTTTGGT
The DNA here is from genome assembly GCA_015342065.1 of Leptinotarsa undecemlineata. Taxonomy (NCBI): domain Eukaryota; kingdom Metazoa; phylum Arthropoda; class Insecta; order Coleoptera; family Chrysomelidae; genus Leptinotarsa; species Leptinotarsa undecemlineata. The sequence goes on from WOGP01000310.1 coordinate 25,099, forward strand.
CGAATGTGAAAAATTTATGACAGAATGAAATAACTATAACACCATAACCTCAACTTTCCCAACATACACTTTTTCCACAAGACAATCTTCAAAATACTTAATATTGGTAGTTTGGTAATAAATTTACTAGCACATGTTTTTCCGTTAACTGGTTAACGGAAAAACAGATTTTAAACAATAATGCCTGACGCAGTTGTCTATGGGCAACTTGTGCGTTGCATCAAAAATCATCTCATGTATGACTGACATGGGTATTCGACGAGTTAAGCATACATATACTTCATAAACATAATCTAAAAACTTAACCCATAACTGAAATTTATTTGACAACCTAGCTGTTCTTTTATTCTTTATATTTTATGAAAACCAAAGTTTTGTTAATGAATTTGAATTAATATTGGAATTCATACTTTTTAATGATGATACACACTTTACATCTTTAATAATCAACTGTTTTAAAATTATCTTCGCAATGTTTTTGTTACTAAGCAAAACTAGAACATCAAGCTTCAGAAAGAATAGTAATCAGTTAGAAAGAAAGTCAAACAATAAAAGTTTTAATGGAACTAGAGTTGGTAGATAATACAATTTGTATGCTTACTTTTTGGCATGTATTTCAATCAACTCAAATAAAACAAAAGAGATCCATTTGCAGTCACATTAAATCTAAAAAAATATATACCTATTAGACAACATATTTACAAATTTTACTGTTTTTTTCTCATAAAAATCAAATGATATAAAACATAGCATGCACTACGGGATCCCGATACTCAACTGGATCAAATAAGTTAAAGTAAAGTTCTATGAAAGATGGATTTTGGTTATTCACATCCAGTATTTGGTAAGAAGATGGAGGAGAATGCTTTTGATTTTTCACCCACTGTGAAAGGACAGGAGAAAGAGAAGATAAAAATGTTCAAAGATTATTTTAACCCTTCTCAAAAAAAAATTATATTATGCATGGAAAGCTGAAATTTTACAATTACTCTTCTGAATAAGTTGAAAAGATTTCTTTGGTAAATTTTACTACCTTCAAGACTCTCATTATCCAGTACTTCAGTGGTTCTAATGAAATGTGTATAAATCAATAAACGGGTGTTTTCGTGGAGTTGTTCACATTCACAAAGTTTACTGTAAGTTATTAATTTTTCCTTTATCAGGTTCATTCATATAGTAGCTTATGTTACGTAATTCATTGATGAAAAAACTTTTGGGTTGAAGTTTTTTACACCAAAACATTGTAATACAGTCCAATTTGTTTATTCAATAGAGCATCATGGAAATTCTGTCTGGCATACAATGTAGCATAAGTCAACAATATTAAGTTATGATGTAAGGAAATACATAAGATAACTTATGCAGATGTTGGAACTATGATGGTATTTGAAAACAATTTTGAAACAACAGTGAGCACAGAACGTACTATTATCAAACAATTCCATTTGTGATGAATCACTATCTGCCAACTTGTACAGGTTAGGTCAAAAGTGAGTGGGTCTATTCGACCCTCCACCGCAACCCGCAAGGGTTTATTGTGGCTCACACCTATTCTCATTC
>WOGP01000311.1:0-26638 GCA_015342065.1 Leptinotarsa undecemlineata
AACACTCGTCCGCTTCTTAAATACATTCTCCCCACCTCCCAGATACATGCGCCAACGCAACGTCTCAACACTGGATGCGTTAGCAGATGTGTCGATAGGAACAAGCAGTGGTCGTTGCGCTCTCGAAGAGGGTAGACGTTAACACATTCCTCTCCGCCTGCGCGTCACCATCTACAGCGAGGCTAGAGCGATGCATTACGTCACATCCTTCACCGCATCGAGACAGAGGTGAGGGCATACCGATGAATAGGCATTACTCAGCCATACGTCGTGGAGTGCTCATCTCGCTCTCCAACCATTGAACGGTTGTTGCTGTAACGTCACACCGTTAACTTGGTGGACTCACACACCGATGGAACATTCATTACTTGGAGAATCTTTGAAGTATGCAGACGTATGTTTGTATACAGACACGCACATGATAAACCTTGTACCCTGCCGGCTGTGACGTCACACCGCTTGGTGGGCTCACACCGATAGAACATTCATTACTTGGAGGATCTTTGAAGTATGCAGACCCTGTACCATGCATTCCAACCCACCCCAACTAAATGTAATTACGTCATCATGTCATACACACACACACAATCTCACATAAAAAAATTCTGAATGGTCCATGCACCAGACACTTCAACGTCACACTGCCTTGATTTTACCAAACACCAAAAAAAAAACAATTAATACGTCATAGTGGTGGGGGGAGGCCTAGAATCGCCCATAATCTCCTACTGAGTATCCAAAAAAATATGTTGAAAATTAGTTTTTTCAACAATGTAATATTATTAGCGGTTTTAAAATTAACAACGACAGTAATTTACGCCATCCGTTGATTATTCATCGGGAAAAAATCAGACGAATGTGGTATATGAAAAAGTTCCTAGTGAAAAATTATTTGAAGTTTCTAATTGTTTTTCAATTTTGCCAGTGCTCGAATAATTAGTGGAGAAAACTTTTTCTTTTTCAACAACCATGATTGGCATTTCTTCACAGAATAAGTGTAAAGTAATAACTGAATGGATTATTTAGTGAGTTGTTGAAAACATTCCACTTTCATTTCATTTTTCCAAGTCCAGAAACAATCATGTGCATCAAAAAATATTTTTTCATTTTTCCTATTACTTCTCAACATTACTCGAAAACGCTACTCAATTTGTTAGGAAACAAACCGATATAACTCTAAGCTATTGGAAATACGTTTAAAGACAGGTTTTTATCAAAGATCAATTAGTTTTGAATATAACAGATGTGTAGCTATTGTTGATTAGTAATTATAGAAATTTTTGTTGAACTGTGTTGGGATTTGTTAACCGTGGAAATTATTTGAGAGAATCGAAATTTTGAAATCTTTTATCATAATTAGCCGAATAATGCAAAAAGTTATAGACTTTCAGGACAACTTCATCAAGTGATGAAATGCGCCAGAACCTAAATATTTATGAAATGTTATCCAAATTACAAAGGAGGTAGAAAATATACCTAATTCAGAATCTGCAATTTTTCATCATAATTATTCGCATAATGCAGGTATATCTAGGATGCTCACCAAATTTCAAACTATGTGGCGATGTAACGAAACTGCAAGCTGACATGAAATTAGGATTAGAAATAGAAATAAATGAAACAACTACATTTCCGAAGAACTAATTAAATACAAAATAAGCTAATGATGGAAGAAAATTAAGAACACTAGCACTGAGAGTCGGGTATTGGATTCTTACAAGAAATCAACGTATTGGAAAATAATTTGTGACAAAAGGTCATTTTAAAGTTACAGGCGCCGAATATATTATTACTGGAAAAGTTTTAGTCTACGTTCATTTCAATTCATATAATTCAAAGACTGAAACATACCATATAACGAACATTCAACAATTTCATCACACAGGACTTTTCGAGATGGGGAACCTGTAGTAAAATGGCCATCTGGTGATATGGTTGTTGATAAAGTAGAATAGAGTAGGATATCTGAATACAAAAAGTAGGAAATATATGAATTGAAGGGGTTATATTTTTAGGAGTGATTAATTTTTGGGAAAGAAAAAAAAATCGTAATTCATGAATGGATTGTGTGTATTTTCTATAATGTTATCCAATTTGGTACTGACGAGCCTTGGGGCAAGTGTCTTAAGGCGAAACATATATGTATACCGGTAAGGATGACAGTGTTCCATGTAAGTGCAATTTGTTACCATTCATTTAAAGTAGAACTCATGTGAATGATATCTGATTTTTATTCCACAACGAATGTTTGAAATACAAACTGAGCAGAGAAAAGTATCTTCCGTATAATTCAGTGTTCATATAGAAGTATTTGTTTCGAAATAATTTTTTTCTTTACTTTCTTCCTTTACTTTACTTATTTCCCTTATCTTTTTTTGAATCAAGATGGAGTAGTAGAAAGCCAAAAACTTTCTTTTCCTAGAAAATATAGTAACTGAAGAATCATCTTGATATTTCATAAACTACATCAGTGCAGATCAAATCGTGAAGTGTAGTTTATTAAACTATATATTTCTCTCATGGATTTTGAAGATGACTATTTCCATACCCCTGTGGAGAATACCAAATGGTCAAATGGAAGTAATGCCGAGTCCCAGGGTTCTCATATAGGGAAAAAAGCAAATCTTTATTTTTCCTTCCTCTAAGAAATGCCTTAATGCCATATCATTCGTTCTGAAATAAAATTTCCGTAATAACCTGACAATGAAGTATTTCGCTCTGGTACAAGCTGATCTTTCGATCGGGTATCAACTCGAAAGCAGCTTTGATAACCTAACATTTTTAATTTGAAATGTCACCATTGAGCAAGTCAATCGTCAATTGTCAATATTGTTGAAAGAAAACAAATCCCCAAAGAATTTAACTTTTGTGTCAATACGAAAAAAATAGATTTCATAATTTTCAAAGTGATCTGAATAAGATTTTTTTCTAATTTGAAGAATTCCGTCCATAGTTTTGAAAAATGTATCGCCAAATATGGACTTGCTTCTAAAGGATAATCTATGCAAAAATTTTGGCTGAGGAAGTATTGTCTAATCTATAGGAAAATGTCTTTTTCCTTACCAAATGGCAAACCAAAAAGGTTTTCCATCGATGATGCATTCGAGGAAGAGACTGACGAAGCTATCAAAGTGTATGGCACAACAGGGCTTAGATCTTCCATATCTAATACAAGAAATACATTGGATGGTGATCATATTAATGTTAATATGGAAAATGGAAGGTTTGAATAACAACTATCGGTAAACGATCGTTTAAATGACTTGCACTGGTTTTTAAAGGTTTATTAGATTTATTTTTGTCCATTGAGTACAAATCTTAAGTCAAAACTTGGCGACGTGGTCTAATTTCAGAAAGATGACCACTCAAAAGCCAAACTTAGTAAAAAAACGATCATTTCAGGAATTCAGATTATAAAAAACTCATAAAATCAATTGCATCTTATTCACCCTTTCAAAATATTTTCATGAAATGAAAAAATCCCTTTCTCTAAAATAACCTTATTTTTGGAATCATATTGTCCCTTCAGTGGAGTTTTTTTTATTGTTTATTGCAAATATCGCCTAAAGTCAAAGTCGACGAGTAAATAAACAAAGTTTTTTTAGTTAATTCAAATGTAATGTTGCCAAAGTATGAAAATTTTATTTATGTAATTTGTTTTCTTCTTGAAATAAATACAACTCATCAATTCAGCATTCATTTGAATACATCCTTGCACAAGCTACAAACAGAATAAATTTCAGAAGGTGTAAGAAGGAAGTGTCATTAATTTTTTTTTATAACTATAAATTTGACATCATAACATTCATTTCTAGTTTAATTTTGTAACACTGTAAAACAGAATTAATGAAAACTTTCTTTGCATAAGTGTCATTTAGTTTAATAGCAATTGTGATGTAGTTTGTTTGAAAAAATGGAAATATATAGAAGATGAATAAATGAAAGTTTATAGCATATCACGAAAATGTATCATTTCATGAGTTTCTATTAATAAAAATGAATTCCTGAAATATCTCATTTTTAAACTTTATACTGACTGTATCTCCAGATTAGACCGGAACACCAATTTATTGACTTCAGATGTGTGACCAATGGATGAAAATGAGTAGGTCTAGTAAAATTTGTTTGAACTATTGTGAACCGTTTAAACAAATAATTACCCAAAAATAAATTAATAATAATATTACTATTGCTTGCAGAACTTACAAAGTGGCAAATGATGCATCCAGAGATAGCGATTCATTAATACAAGGCTATTATGACTGCTCCAGTCAAGAAAATCTGAACCGTTCTTGCTTCAATCATCCAAAGGTGCAAGAAAATTGGCGAATGGTTCTTGCAGCTGCCACGCTTCTCATTATAGGTCTAGGACTTCTAATGACCGGTATGATTACACTTGCTGAACCGAATTCTGGTTTGCAAGGATCAGTATTTTTATTAGCAGGGATCATCTGTTTTTTACCAGGAATTTATCACATCGTATATATTTATTTGGCTGCAAAAGGAAAACGTGGATACCATTTTCACAATTTGCCCTTATTTACTTGAATTTTATGAGGGGCAATAAAGTTCATCGAAAGACCTTCACATATTTATTTCATTGATAGTATGATATTTTCACTTCTCTCTGTTTTTCTGAAACAATTGTAATGTTGATAAAATATCTAAGTGCTGATTGTAAGATTATAAAATTGATCAAACAATTGACAAAACAGAAAATTATCGTAGCACTTGAAATGAACATTTTTGACTCATGAACTAGTGTCTCCTTAAATGAGTAGAATATTTCAAATTGGATTAAGCTTATTAGGGCAAATCTGAAGTGTTTATGAAAACAGATTGTACAGTTTGTTTTTTTGTTATTGAAACAAATGAAAATTGAAATGAATTACTGTATAAATTGATGAATGTAGCCGTTTCTATGTGGAGGAGATCTGATGTTTTAGTGCTCTTTATTGAGACCTAATAAATTGTTGTGAATAGAGTACTGAAGAAGGAATACAGAGAAACCCAGAATCTTAGTGGAGAAAAATTAAACAAAAAATTTTTTCACACAAAGTACTGGTTTTTGTTAAAACACCAAAAAACTGAATTTGGATAATTTGCCATTGAATATAGTCATTTCATAACATGGAGGGTACCCATTATACAGTTGTATAAAATATTCGGTTCATTTTCTTCCTTATAGGATGCTGTATCACAATATTCAATATGAAATTTTTTCCTCATAGGCAACACTTTTCGCTTTGACTGATCAAAATAAAAATATGCTTATTTGAAAAGGATAGCCAATAGTTGTATTCATATTGTTAAAAGTTGGAAATTAAATCTGATCTTATGGAAACATATGAAAATGCTTGTAGTAATAATTGCCTTAAAGTTGACAGAATATGGTGAACAGCCTAGGATGAGTTCTCCACAAGGCTTTTTTTGATCCCAGCTATATGTTCAAAATGTAATGGTATATTCGGAATGTAATGGTGATATGCAATTTTTTATCCATTGACGAGCAATGAAAAAGTAGGCACTTTGTACAGAAAATAATGTAAATGTGTTTATTTTACTATTCATGATTAGGATAGACTACAGTCCATTATTGTAATAATGCTATAGTTCATTATGGTAATAATGCTACAGTCCATTATTGTAATAATGCAGGGAATTTGCTGAGTAATATTACGTATGTTTTCATTGAAAAGTTTTAGTAGATCATAATGGCATTGCACTGAGTTACTCACTAATATATTTCATTTGCAACTCCTACCAGTTTCCAAACAATTTTTTTTGTGAACTAATTGCAGTTTAAGTTATTATATTTCTTTTCAAATGTTTTAGAATTTCAGGTTTTTCACTGTTTCAATAAAATTCAATTATTATTGTTCATTTACAATTTTCAAACCAGAAATTTATTCAATTAAAAAAACTAAAATGTTAATTGAAAATTGTTTCAATTTCATGACTGACTCTTTGAAACTAAAATAGAAGAGATTAGAAGATACTTTAGTACCAGTAATGTGTCAACACGAGATAAAATAATTACTGATTATTATAATCAAATTTCAAAAACAGCTACGAGTTTCACTGATAACTCATTGTCTATAGATGACTGATTATTACTATCACATTTCAAAAATACCTATGAGTATAACTGATAACTCATACTGTCTATAGTATGAAATATTCTCTTCTAATGTAAAATATCAAATCACTTATGCTGTTCTAATTTTCCAAACCTAAGATTTTTTGTTTCAAAAAGAGAGGGATTCATAAACACGAATTTTAAGAAACCCACATGAATAATCAATTGCAAGAATTTTTGGATTCAACACATTCTAATATAACTATTATTTTTATTTTGAGATTAGATAGATACCCAGTATTGCTGTCACTATAACCCCCGGATGTAATAGGACCGGTTGCAGGTCGTTTAAGTGGTTCTAAAATAATATGTGTATTATCTCATACATTTTTTGGAAAAATCATTAACAATTATAAGGAGGTTGTTTGCCAATGAAAACTTGTGCAAATACACTTTTATGACATTTTTAACATGAACAGTTTGAAATATTTTGTGTGTTATATTACTTCTCATAATAGTTTTTTGTGCTCCAATGAATAATAATTTATAATTTCTCTCAGGCACTGAAAACTGAATGAATCAAATAGACTTCTCACTGTATGTCGATAGACAAGATGTTTTTTTATTATAATAGACATATTTTATTCAAAACAGTTTTCCACCATCAGAATAAAAATTTTGTCTCTCTACTGTTCTGGTGAGAGAAAAGTGTTTTCAATAGATTCAGAGGTTCAAAATTTTACTAATCAGTAAACACATTATTGTTCCCCCCATACCATCACCAGATAATATACCATATTTCTGGGTATTGCAGTATATAAGAGATATTGAATGTATTTATTATACTCGTATAGGTTGTTAGTTTTTAAATTTTGACGATAATGAAAATAATGTACTGCTCTCTTGGACACTTTTCATTGTTATAGAGGGTGTTAGGCAGTCATTTTGGTGTTTTTATATGTTAAACAAAAAACTAAATTTTGATTAATTTTTATATCAAACTCTTGATAGTTCCTTCATGTTAATAACTTTTCAATTATCACAAAATACAAAAGGTTTATTTGTTAACTTGAGGAATTTAGTTTTGTAAACATGCCTTTATTCAGATAAGTCTATATATTGTGTTATCAGTAATATTTGCAGTACTATATTTTAGGTCTGAAATAATTATTTTTGAAAATAGTGCATTGTGGCGAGGCATAAATACTAAAAAATTTGATTTATGACACAATTTTCATATTTCTAAAGTTAGATATGCTATACTTTACAAAATAAGGCATTACTTTCAAAACATTCACTGAGAATTAGATATTTACAAAAGTGAACAATTTGAAATCCTGATAAATAAGGTTAATTGTAAGTATACTGGGGTACTAGGGAGCTGAAATTCAAATATTTAAGTACTCAGATATAAAGTGTTGAAAAGCTTGTAGATTGATATTACACTTAAATAGTTATCAGAGTCAGTGACACAGTTTCAATAATCTACATAGGTATTAAAAATCTGACTATTTTTACGTAAAGGCTGTATTTTTCTAAATATTTCAGTTTCTGTTTAATATTATAGAAGTCATAAACTCGGAAAATGTTACTCATCTTAATTATATTTCCACACTATTTTTTTTTAATTTTGAGCATTAGACAATTTTAAGATTCTACTTACTTTTAGGAACATCTACTTCAGTAATATATTTAAGAAACCAACAAAATTGTGTCTTAATCAGAGGGTCTTATCACAATTAATGCCTAGTTCAACTTATTTCTCATAAATGAATGCACAAAACACATTTGACTGGATTCGAGTTGTGAATATTGTATTATTTAAGTTTTAGATTATGCATTTTTCAACATATAATTTGATTTCCTGAAAGCTTAAAATTTTTTCACTGTAACTACTAACTCATTTTTTACTTGTAATGAATATATTGTTCTTTAATTTTTTAATGACTCATTTTTTCACGCTTTCTTTTTTTAAGAAGTGAAAATGATTCCCCTTACAGACACTAGCTGTGGCAACTTTATAAAAAAGGACTTTCTTAAATTTGTATATTATAATGTTCATTCAACCTTGAGGACGGCAGTTGGAGGTGTAAATTACCATCTATTTGATATCTCCTAAGGTCACGGAGAAACAAGTTTATCAGTGAAACTTGCGAGTGTTATACAAGTAACAACATAAAATGTTCAACGACGAATTAATCGACCTTAGGGTGAAATCTAGAGCATGGCCAATCGGAAAAAATACAATTTTTTTTGCTCACAGGCTTCTTCAATCAAGATTTACGTATACAAGTCCCTATTAGACAAGAAAGATATGTGCATTATCATTGCCTCTTCTGCTCAGTTCCTAGGGGACTCGAGTACAGAACGCCGATTATTGGACTAAAAAAGGAACAATGAAGTCAACATAATGTAAGATAGGTTATGATAAAGTAGGTCCAATGAGATTGGATATATTCAATACTCCACTGCAACCTGCAGGAGTTTATTGTGGCTCACACCAAATCAAACTTGACCAAATAAGTCACGTTTATTTGATGAGCGATCTTTCAGGTCAAATGACAAGAGTGAAACAGCATAAGTTTTCTGCTATTTCATCATCTTCCAAACAGAGAATGCACGCAATGTCTTCCGCCAATCCAAGTCTGTTCATATCACGATTCAAACGACAGTGACCTGTAAGTAGGCCTGTTAGACAACATAGGTCATCCCTGCTGTAATACAACAATTATATGTGGTTACACATTTCGTAGGACGTTTAAATCCCTTTGAATGAGCTAATCCTGGTAGATTTAATAATAAATCTGAAACTTTTCTTGCAGACCAGGTATTCAGTGATTGCTTGGCGAAGCCCAAAGCGATGTCAATGACAGGTCTTGGTTCGATGTAACTGCTCACAGCGCCCTTCGTTGCAAAAAAATCAGCAGCTTTCTTCCTTCCGGACCAATGTAGCCAGCAGACCAGATACAATTTGTTGATTCTTCGTATCGAAGAGAGTCTTTTTTGACAGTTCACTACCAACTTAGCTGTTACTTGTGAGCCAAGTGCTTCCAAAGCCGCATCGCTGCGAGCTGCCTCAAAATATTCTTACTTTGTATTACAAAGGTTTTTATGATGTCCATCTTGCCTCTCTCTTCAAAAAGACGTGGAGAGAAGTTAGGTCCCCAGCAGATAGGTGGCAGAAACTGTTAAGTTCTATGGAACTAACTTTGCGAGAAAAATGTCGCAAGTGTTGCACCATATAAAGTCTTTACACCTGGGGACTGGCATCAAGAAGAGGTGACGACAAGGAAAATTTTCAACATAGGAGTTTCACATGAATAGTAATTAAAAAAATATATAAAAATCAGAAATAGCTCCATTACTTGACATATAATCTATGAGACTCTTCACAAAAACTTCGCGTACAATTTCACCTTTTTTTTTTCTTTAACGATTTCCTGGTGAATGCTTAGCATACATAAACCGTTTAAACGGTTTTCGGTCATCGCAGATCGCAACCACATTTTTACACTTGCAAGGTCGAAAAATACCATTCTATATTGCTCGTTGTACACGGCTGTGCCAACGGAATAATGATAGCTTTTTTTGAAGCCAGGAAGAAGGTGTCCGCCTCCTTTAGCACATCTGTAATCTTTAATTTTTCTCCAGATCTTCACTTTGTTTACCTTTTATCTTTCCACAATTTATATCATAATTCCGCATCATGTTCAGAAACAGGAAGATAATAGTACTGGCAGAAATCTTGTGATAGTTCTTCAAAGTCAGCCAGTGTCATATGTAACATTGAACTGAGATGTAGCGACATTAAACTAAAATCTGTTCGTTACAAAAACGCTGTTCGAGTGCTGCTATCAGTGAATCTAAATAAGGAATGATTACTGATCGCTTCCAAAAATCACATACACTCTCAGCTGGGTGATTGGACCTACTCGTATGTTGTTGACGACCTGCATTGCGCGGGATTTGCAAATCAGTTTCAATGACAGCTGCTGTCCGACTGTGACGACACTGAATCAACTGCAGAGAGAGTCCATGACTAACTGGAATTTTATTTGTTTGGCCCTAATACTCAGACGGTTCACACCGTTCTGAAGAGACCATGCCCGGTACTGATGATTAGGGAAAACACCTCGAAACCGGTCTATCAGTTGGTCGGATCGACCAAACGAAATTAATTTCTGCTTATCTAAATCATATCAATTCGTTCTTCCTGGGGATAAGTTTTCATTTTACAATATTTCAAAATGACAATAATTTTAAACTAGGTAAAACAATGATAATTGTTTGATTAACAAGGTGTGTCATTGTCAAATACTTTTTGTTTCATAATAATAATTAACGTCATCTAGGCCAGAGCCTACAATTATTGAAAGATAGTAGAATAGGTTATATAGGTATGTTTTTATTGACCCATATTGTAATTTTGGTATTTATTTCACTACGAAGTCTAATATATTTGCTAAAAAACAAGCGAATTTAATATATTTTTTATTTTAAAGAATACTTTTTAATATTTCAGAAATGGCAATAAATTTTAGTTTTTACATTTGCCTGCATTTTACTCTTGGTACACCTTATTTAAAAAAATGTAAACTTGTGCTTTTAGCGAATCTACGTATTCTTCAATAAGAAGGTGTTTAAAACGATTTTTAGAGTTTTCATTACAATACAGCGTATTTCATTTTAAAGATAAAAAATTACTCATGAGTAAAATATAAAAACGCCTTTTGTGTAAAAACCAGAAGAAATAGGTATAGGGAATCCTAATATAGTTTTGAAGGGAATCTACTTCTGCGTCAAATTACGCCACCAAATACGGGGTGTTCCATTCAACTTTAAGAAGTTATTCAATTAAATGTGTGTTGTTGTCATATGCAATTAACTGGATGCCTCGTGATGGATTCTAATTTTCAAATATTTATTCAAAATAAAACCACCTATAGGTTCATCATCATACAAATAACTATAGTAATTTGATACCCACTGTCACGCCAATGAGCAACAAACTTTGTTGTGTTGATACTCCCTATAAAATCTCATATTTTTATTAGAACAATTGTATTGTTTGCGAACTCAACAGAAAAACATCATTATTACTCTCTATTATTCTTTCGCTATATATAATCCTAGAAATTCACTATTTCAATAAATATTAGGAACGAACAACAATGGTAACACGAACTGGTAAAATTTGTAAACAGTAAAGGACGATCACACATGCATTCAACAGCGTTGCCATGTGTTGAGTTGCAACAAATCGTTCAGAAATATTTGAAAACACAGAACGATTATTTTTAAAGCACATTGCACTAATTTAGATTCTGAAATGAAATAGGTCGTACTTTCAATAGGACCGAATGGGGCTCGTCGGTGGTGATGAAGTTTAGGTCAGCGTTGAAGAATTCTCAAGCATTTTATATAACAATACCCAGCTCAATAATACATTGGAATGTTCCCGAACTCCGACTTCATCTAATGAGCTAAGTAACTGGGTCCATTTCATTTTTACTTCCATGCCTTCCACTCATAAATGCAGCCTGCATCGATAAGTGTGACAGTGTACAACCACGGAAGCGATAGGTGATGGCTCAAAAACTCGAAACCACAGTGTCAAATTTGTAGCATAATCATAGCAACGAAAATAATACAGAGTAAAAACAAGCTTTGAAAAGTTTGTATTGTCATCCTTGAGACAAATACCAATGTTACGACAGTTGTTTGACTTCTTTGAAGTTTTTCCCAACTTGCATTCGAAAATTGTACAAAAATTTTGAATTATCCCAATCTTCCATTATTATTACTTCAATAATGTTTTTGCAGCATGTACTTATAATAAAATAAATTGTGTGAAACTAGAATTGTAACTATATAGTTACAATCAACTTTGCTTGTACTTGAAAAAACTCACGTTATCTTGAATTATTCAGCTGCGGTACAAGTGAAGACTAATAATTCAACTCAACATAGTATTGTGAGCAAAAACGGTAAGTATGTTGAGTGTCTTATCGTTTGTGAAGAATATTCAGTAAAAATTTTTGATGTTTGGGCTTGTGACTGATAAAAATTTTCGTGATTTTTTTATTCACAACTTGTTAATTTATCCAGATTCCTTTTTGGAAATGTGTTTATCCATGTATATTTGTATATATTTAAAATCTTATTTATCGTAAGTTGGTAATTGAAATATATTTTGTAAACCCATTACAATTCAACTTTTATATTAATTATTCTAAGTATATATTTTTAGTTTTTTATTATTTATGTAACTGGTTTTCTAAAATTTATAAAAAAAAATCAATATATATTATTTTTTTAATTTACACTATTTTTTTCATTTACACTATTTTTTCTGGTCCATATTTTTTACAACAAACGAAAAGGTGTTTTAGAAACAATTATTTTATTCACAACGAGAAAAATTTGAACATTTCTGACTCTCTAACCCCTAATAAGGTTATAAATAAAAAAAAAAATGTTTTCCCTCCTAGAAATCGGGAATTAATATATTGAATATTCAAACACTTCAGAGACATTCTCCTAAATATGACAAACAGAGGGGGATTTGAGGGGCCTCCACCTTTTAGAGCCTTCAACAAAATAAATAATCTTCCAAAAGCGAATTTATTGCTGATGTAAATTCAACACAGGGATTGCGTAAAATTATACTAGATTTTTTAATGTGTGTGTGTGTAATATGTAAAGCATTTTTTGTAAGTTGAAATATCTAGTAACTATCTTTCAGATAATAAATGAAAATATGAAGCACCTTGGAAAGCATCACAAAAAAACAATGCTTTAAAATTAATGGAAAAGATGTTACTAAAAGAGAGTATAATCTCTCAGATGCTTTTATTATCTAGATAATAGATAATTATCTAGATAATTAGAAAAAGTTGCTGTTGCTGATGCAAATTCTCCGGCAGTAAGCATTGTGAAAAAATGTTGTACCTGGAATAAAAAAAGTGATGTTGACCAAAAACATTTTTTTAATTAAAACCTAAGCAATTAGAAAATAAATGAAAATATAAAGCACTTTGAAAAAAGAATATTAAATAAAAATAATCATGGGATTAAAAGGTCCGTAATACATTTTACAACAAAAAGAGCTTTATAATTTTTTTGGCACATCAATAATTTAAATGCAAGAGAAGTTAAAAAAAATGGTTGTCACTGATGTTAAAGCTTTAGCCATAATATTGTGTAATAACTTCGCACCTGGATTTGAAACGAAAAAAAAAAATTAAACGAAAATAATCATGGGATAAAAAAGCTAAATCAATAGAGAATTTGCTGAAGTGTAATTAAGGGCAAACTGAAAAGTTCACCCCGCAAAGTTACTGCTTAATATAAACCAATAAAGAGTCCAATTCGTCAGTTACTTTGTTTGGACAACGTTTCCGAAAAGTTTTTTCAATTTTCAAAACCTGAAATTCACTTTGAATCTTCTGCCTCAAATTGTGAATAGCTTCAATTTTCTTGACATACGTCAAAAGAATGAAATGGATTTTTTTTTTATGAGTAATTCAGTTGAAGTTGTACACTTGTTACCTGGCAGAAGAATATATGCGGTTTCATTGAGTTTTTCTATGAGTTTTTTTGGCGATAATTTTTGTTTCACTCCATTCTATAACGTGATCACCAGTTGATTTTAGAATATGCTCCAGAATCCCCGGTCCTGGCATCTTTCTTCTTTTTATATATTACCATCTGTCTTCTCCTTTTATATTCACGATGTTAATTTTTTCTCACATCTAGGGGTATTGAGGTTTCATCCATTTAATTTTTTCCATAGGAACGAGGTATATTGTACATACAATATTTCATTTTGTACATCAGGTCTACCTGTTCATTAGATTCAATCATGCTGAGCTTTTTGGCCTGCGGTTACGATGACTCATCATTTGAGCATTGTAACCTCTCCTGATGCAGATTCTGCTTCTGTTGCTCAAGCATTTGGTGTATAACGCATTCATCAGATATCTTGCTCCAGGAGAGGTGATAAGTCGCTTCCTGGCTGGAATACCCATCCTACTAGGTTTGTTTGAGAAATGTAGAACTGGTAAGCTCTTTGAGGAGGACAGTTGGGGTCATTTAGTCGACGCCGTATGTAATAATTTCAATAGAAAACAAATTCGAAATTAAATGGAGGAGACACATTCAATTTTATCTGGTCACTGAGACATTGTTCCGCATCTATTGATTTTCAGGCATCACAGTCATTCACCTCATAACCCTTTGTCAAAAGGTGGTTTCAAAAATTGTCTTTTTCTTTTGATAAACATAAAAATTAGGAAAGAACTACAAGTTAACTTATATACTCCACCTCTAACTGACACAGATGGTTTGTTTTTAACTGTTTTATGTTTTTCCGTTAACCAGCTGTCGCACCCCTACGAACGACAACCCTCAAAAGTAGAAACTTGTGCGAGTTAAGGATTAACGAGGTCTTACCTTTTAACGTGTGATTCCTGATACCTATTAATAGTTCTACAAAATTGGTTCAAGTTTTTTTTAGAGTAGACCGGAATCATAGCTTATTTATTTAAACTTTTAGAAAGAACGAAACCATAATATCTACATCTCAGCTTTGTTGATAGCAATTCCTTTCAAGAAACTGGTATATAGTGAAACCCATGTTGCGAAATTGTAATTTTTGTTATAAAAATCTCACAATAAACTTATTCATAAAACCGTTGCGGTCACTATCTCCCGAAAAATTTCATCTGACCCACCCTTGAATTCATCTTAAACATTTTTTTTTTCATGTCTCTTCCTTGGATCCCTTTTCATTGATCATTTTCGCTATCACCGCTCCATAATTGACGGATATACAGTAAACGTCACTGACACGGTCATCGCCAAAACATCTGTACCTTACGTTCATCCAGTTGGTGGATCCCAAACGACAACGGCGAGTATAACTTCGCCCCCCTCCGCCTACCCCGCTGTGCTCGTAGGTCGTTTGAACACCGAGACGAAAACAAAGATTCCGCCCCCGGTACCCCCCAGGGGGACGCCGAAACCACCGCGGGGTGATCACTGCGACAAAGGTGTGATGTATTTAGTGTTTTCATTTTTATTTTGGTGGCAAGCATGCTTTGCACAATTGTTACTTCGTAGTAGGTGAATTAGGGCAATCATTGCGTCTTTCAGTTCATTTCACTATAAATAAAGGGTGTCGGAGTGAGAACCTCCCACTTTCCAAATATTTCTTTCAGGAAATGATATAAAAAATCGGAAAGACGAATCAATTTGTGAATTATTTCTCTGCGCATGCGTCAACATTAAACATGTTTTTTACACTGCTTTGGTGAACAAACTTGGTGTTAGAATACCCGAGTACAAATAAACAAAAAAAAATATTGAATGAATCACATTTCATTGGAGTAAGTTAGAAAAATTGTGTAATTCTAAGGCTGCGGGCACGAAAATCGCGAAGGTCGAGCGATGGCGAGGTGACGCGCACAATTGAGCAATGCACGGGCCGGAGGGTAAGCGACAAGAACAAACTAGTGTGTTTAGGTCGTTCGCGATTACTGTAGTTTTTTGTAGATGAATATTATAATACCAATTCCAAAGGGAAATGAAAATTAGGAATATATTTCGTGTATTTTGTAAAAACCTGCTCTATGGGAGACTAAAAATGTTCACCTTAGCTCGTAATTTACTTCCATATTCAAAAAGTTACTTCTCCTACTCAGCATGGTTTCGTAGAACAAAGATCATGTATGACAAATGCATGCATGTATCTCTGTCCGTACCTGGACACGCAAAAACTAGTTGATGTTGTTCATTTAGTTAGACTTTCAAGAAGCCTTCGATCAAATAGTCCACTATGTTCTTCTCAGCAAATTGACAAAATTGGGAGTATCTAACCAACTGCTTACTCTACTTGAATCATAACTTGTTAACAGAAAACAATTCGTCGAATATGAATCTTTTAAATCAGCTTATTACGTAGTTGCATCTGGGGTATCACAACGTTCTAATCTTGGACCTCTTTTATTTTTAATTTTTATTAATGACAGCCACCTCTTTGAATATTCATAGCCTACTATTTTCAGATGACCTGAAACTATTTTATAAAATCGACGACATTACTGACTGCCAACGTGTACAACATGAATTAGATGTAATCAGACTTTGGTGTAATAATAATCGTCTATAACTGAACGTAGTCAAATGTAAAATAATATCATTTACAACAAAAAAGCGAACTTTAATGTACGATTATTCAATCAACAATCAACCCCGTACATAAGATAAAAGATCTTGGTATAACATACGACAGTAAATTAACATTCATAGCACATACAAGGAATTTGTCTGCTGATGCGAATAGGATACTTGGATTCATTTACAAAAATGGCAAAAACTTCAAAAGTGTTGCCACCTTAAAATTGCTATATTTTGCGTATACCAGATCCAAGTTAGCGTATGGCTCTGTGTTATGGAATCCAGTTTACGACTGCCAAAAAAACATTAATTGAGAGCGTGCAAAGGAAGATGCTAAAATACTTATGTTTAAAAGTTGATGGACAATACCTCACGATAGGCATCGATGATAACATTTTGTTGGCACGATTTGATGTGATATCTTTGATAAATAGGAGAGTTATCCTTGGTATAAAATTCCCGCATAAATTACTAAATATTGACAGGACGGTTCTTTTACCCGAGATCAATGTCTTAGTACCAAGAAGTGAAGGTCGACGCAATCTGTAGTTCTACTGCGAAGCATCACGCACAAATGTTATGCTACGATCACCATTAAATTTTATGTGCAGTAGCTTCAATAAAATCTGTGAATACTACGATATTCATTTCGACTCTCTGAACGCCTTGGTATCATGTATCCACAATCACTATAAATAACATTTGTGTCTACATTGTAGTCTTCGTAACTTTTTGTGTTATATACTAAATTTTTTATTCCACTTTTGAAATTCTACGTAAACGAATATTTTATATATACTTTGTTTTAGCATTTACTTTTATACTTTCTATATTCCATTATTTTTAATATTTATTCCATATATAGTCTGTAATAATAGCATTTCCTGTAACTGGGTACTTCTGTTTGAAATAAATCGCTTTTTTTAAGGGGTAGAAAATTCGCCAAAAGTACTTCTTCCTTCATTTATTGAACTAGCACCATATCTAGGTAACAACTTCGTTCTCATTACAAAACTTGCCTCCAATAGTTCTCTTCGACGTAAACTTGTGTTACGATGACTTGACATGTTGCCTACGTTGCTACTCCAACACGATTGAGACCGACCGAAGTTTCATGCCCACGCGAAATACTCCTTCTCATCGCGCCGCCCATCGCTCAACCGACGCGATTTTCGTGCCCGCCTAAGGCTGCACCTATATTGAATCCGTATTTCTCCCGACCCGATGTGGGACGGCCATCGGACGACATGGGAAGAAAAACAACCTTTTGAGTTTTACAGTAGATGCCTTCATTGGAAAGAGTAGTCCGATACGACAATAAACGATCACTACCGATTACTGACCGACGAGTAGTCAAATCAAAAGTGTTTGTTTTCAGTCCGATCTTTCATTCCGACGGAGTGGTATAATAATGAATAATAAAATTGATAGAGTTTTTAATAATTCTTATGAGAGATGAGCCTCGCTTGTGGGACCAGCGAAATAAGGATTACCATAATAGTGATATTGAGCCTAAACCTAAAAAGTATTCCACGAAATTTTCCGGTTTATATCTCAATTAACAACTGAGCAAGAGCAATTGAAAATGTGAGACTGCCCGCGGTACATCGTGACGTCACACCAGGCAAACGAGCTTCGAGCGGTGAAAACCGGGCCTGTAGTTGGAGGTTATGAATCGCTGCTATTGCCAATTCAATTTAATTTTCTTCAAAGTAATGTATATATCAATTCTGAGTAACTGGCATTTTTGAGACGAAAGTTCTATAATTAATAAAGAGTACCTTGGGATTCCAAGACATAATTTCGGATTTTTCTATATGACGTAAATAGATCTTCGCTCAATATTGTTTTTCGAGTTCCAGTTTTCAACTAATATTCCAGACAAAGTAGAATCTGATGATGTATCAACAGAAGTCATGTCTGATGTACTCAAACTCTCACTGTCCTCGGGGGAACTTATTAGTATTTTTTTCCAATACTTTCTGTATTTTCTATTTCTTTATAACGATTTCTTTTTCGGTGGTATATAATATTTATAGTGTGTTTAGCTTTTGATCTTCGAAAAACCTGTTTATTTGCTTGAATTCCAATATCAAAGGTATTTTTCTGTGTACCTGCTTCATCATACATGATTTGATTTTCAGCGATATCTTCGTTACAAGTAGTCAACAATATTTGTTTTTCCTTTTTTTGAACAAACGGTGGAGCTTTAGATTATGGGCCGTCGGTCTATCAATTTGGCAATCAAATATATGCGGAATTATGCCTGGTTTCAATATAATTTTTCCCACATTCACAGTTTTGATATACATCTAATTTTCTAAGTCTGTTTCAACCTAGAATTCAAAATAGTGCTCAGAGTAAACTATAATTATTTTTATTAATCATTATCATTCATACTTACATTAAAATGATCTTCGTAACTAAAATGCGTCCCCTTGGCAGATACAAAGTCGGCCCTCCGCTTAGCGCGCTGCCATAACTTTCGTAACAGTGAAATAATAAATAAAAAAATACTTGTAACGTTATTTTTTATCATTATTCATACTCACCCAGTTGACACACTGCAGTAAACAACACACAACTTGCTTTCTACGGCTATAGCACACGTATTTCGCTTATCCGCCAGCACTCCCTTGTAGCCGAGTCGACTGATGTGACGTCAAGCTTGACCACGCCCCGTTTCGGTGAACGCCACATTTAACAATTAATTTGAGGGAGAAGATAAAGAGTGAACATTCAGATTTTCTGCAGATTTACTATTTGAAACATAAACTTTCAAATTATAAAATAAAAAAAAAATGTTAAATGAGCCAATTACTGATAAAAGGGCTGATGCATGCTCTGAAGTTAGAGTGGCCAGTTATGTTGTTTTTAATGCTTTCAAGAATATAGTTAAACGTTTCCATAGTCATACGATGGTACTCCTTGAATTTATCCGGGTAGTTTTATATAAGTAGGGAAGTTTTGAAAAATTCCCCTTCAGCTTTATCTTCATTAAACTGATGCACCCATACCTTTTTCCTACGTATCCTATTAAGGAGAACATTTTTTTCTTGTATAAGCCACCACAAAAAATCATCTTCAAAGTCACTCATAATTACCCCCAAAACACAACTTTAACTGTTAACTAATCGGGTCGAACCGAGTCCAGTTACAACGGACTGCATCGGATCGCGGAGCGTCCCACATCGGGTCGGGAGAAATACGGATTCAATATAGGTGCAGCCTAAATGTTATAGTTTTAAAAAATAAAACAATAAAACAAAACAATAAATAAAAAATAAAACAACAATAAATCTATGTTGAAACATGTTTGAAATACAGAAAATGTGAGATATAGGTAGAAAAATGTGGCCAGGGTGATAGTGATTTTCAATAGATCGATTTTACAAGTTACTTATATTTGCTGCTTGTGTTTTTAAAGCGAATATTACAATATTTTTGAAAATAAGAATTCACATTCAGCCTCAATTTCAAATACCCATATTTGAAAGTTTCTAATAGTGCTAATAATCAATGATCATTTACTTGATTTTCAATTTGTATATTAACATTGTATTGATAACTAACCTCTCAACGAGTTCACTTCTTTTGCCTTTTTGCGAACGTCAACGACCTTTTAGCGATTTTTTTATCGTTTACAATCGTGTGCTTCAATTACACTATGTACAAATACAGCATCCTAAATAATATCTTCTAATGAATGTTTTGTTTGAGAACATAATATTGCCAAACTGTATCAAACGTTCAAACTGTAGCTCTTTTAATATGCCGACTCGCTTGTACTTGTCACGTGACGAAAACGCCTATATAAAAAAAACAGGGTTATGTTACAAATAATATTGATCACACATGCACCCGTAGAATTTTCTTTAAACTAAGAGTGTGCTGTATAAATGCTCCGATTGATTTACAATGTGTCAGCTTTTATAAAGTAAAAGATAGAAGGAACGTAGAAAATTGGTAGTTTGTTGTATGAATCTGCCACTATTATAGTTGTACAATTTTCAGTCAGTGTCAAAATTCTAGATGAGGTAGGTAGCAGAATCGTCATTAATGAATTACACAAAATCTAAACTCGCATAACTGAAATCAAATTATTTTGCATAGCAGACCTTTCGTATTTGAGAGAACCCCTTTGAATAGAAGAATAATAATAAATGATACTCTAACCTATGCTACATTTGTTTGTTGTGGTTTGTAGAAGCTTCATACTCCAATGTTCTAAATTTTGTTTCTTTGATTTGCTAGGTCCATGCACGATTCAGAAGAGAGGATGGCCAAGAAATATATGTTCGATATCGTAACTCTTTCTGTATGTTTATTAGTTGCTGTGTTGTTTTGTTTTTTGAGCTTATTTGTCGTTTTCGATTTTTTTAACATGAGTGTAGTTTAAATACCGGTCTTGAACTTTGCAAGTAACACCGTTCAAAGAGAATTAATTGGCCAGAGTTGGTATTGAAACTGTTAATTTTTTGTGAAGGTATTGCGCCAAGCTGCTGCAGCACTCCACCACCAACTTATGAGGCCTTGGATCAAAATACCGGTGATATACCGTTAACCGTAGGCGCTACTTCTTCCTCAACCTTGAATGCCCATTTGGGTTCCCATTCTTCCAGCCAGTCTTATATTTCCCATCACCATATCGTCGTCAGGAGTTACAAAGACGATGCTGTTAGGTAAGTTTTGTTTCCGTTTGACCACTAATCTAAAATGCACTTTTGTATACAGTGCATTTCATAAATGCCCCCCCCTTATTTTTTGAACGGGTCAGCTCAAAAAATTTATATTTGGGATAATGAAATTAATGCCTGAATACTTTTGAAGTGAAAATGACAGATGAAACTTTCAAGATGGCGCCTAGGCGCACTCTGGGAAAAAAATTTAATGGAAAGGGGAGTCTTGTGACACATCATTTTGAAGCTCCTGACAAATGCTTCACAACTCTAGAATATAATGTGAATATCTTCAACTAGTAACAAATGGCGGAACTTTTAATGATCGCCTCAATACATTGACATATAACTACATGATATGAAGTAATAAACTTGAAGTCAGTTCAGAAGATGCTCGAAATGGTTGCCTTGAACTTCTTGACATTATTATTATTAATAATGGTGTTTTCAACACAGTGTATGATTTGAAAAAATGTATCCACAATAAGTCCTTGAAAACAAATTTTACTGTGTTACCATAGATCAGAAGTTAACATGAACAGCAGATGATGAAAATAATATATTAGTTACTGTATACTGTATTAGTAGATGTTCTTAGACTTTTTCCTATGGTTTCATCTAGGGAGATTCCAGACGTGTAAATAAAAATGTATTACATATAGAAGAAAATGATGAGATGTTGAATGGAACTGGCCGACACTTGATGAAAACTAACTAAACTAGTTTACTGTATGCTTTTCACTATAAACTATACCCGTCAGGCATTTCATATGCATGTCTACGAAATATGTTCATAATTCTGACTCTCACCCCGGAGTGTGTGTTTGTGGACTTGCCTCCGGACCTTGGCTGCAGGTGGTGCAGTGGTATCTCCTACTAAATCCTACTGAATTAGGTGTTCAGACGGTTCACTCCGTCTGAAATGACCCACCCGGCACTGACGAGGAGCTAGTACTATGAAACCGGTCTGGCAGTGATCATTCCGACCAAATCAAATCTATTTCACTTTTCATATGTAGGAAGTTACTTGCGACATATTTTCCAAATGGAAGTCGTTGTACAGGTGTCTAATGGTTTCACTTCAGCTTTCTGCGCGGCATTTGCTGGGTTAGTTGTTGTTTTTATGTCGGATATCTGCCATACATACCTACAAAATCGTAGATCTCAAATGAGAGGCAAGGTATATATAAGAATTCATCTATTGACTGGCCTAATAAAGTTTTGAACTACCCCTGTACAACTATGAACAAATATATCTATGTTTTTATGTTATTTCAGCATAAGTGATATAAAGCTAGAATCTCGACCCGAAAATAAGTCGTCCCTAAGTGTGGAATCAGGAAGTTCGGGTGCTGGTCACTCGAGTCACTCAAGGGGGCTCGCATGGACTCCTCCGACATCAGTAGAAGGGTCCACGCCTACGTGGACTGAAGGTACACCTTCTTTTACCGAATCTTCAAGTAGTGGAGATATGGGTGAGTGATTAAATGAAAAGAGTGTTGACATTTCATGATAAAGCAACAAATTTCTAGAGAATTCAACAAATAAATGGATATTGCAGTAAATATAATTCTTTGTACTAACTAGGCTAGGGCAGTTAAACATACATATTCAAAAAACAAAATTAAAAAATTGCTCCATGTTATTTGCAAGAACTAGGATGAACGACAACATACCTTTGTACAGAGTTTTTATTTTTTTTGTTTTCTTCCTTTGTTTGAATGTTCCCCACATTTTTTGTTCAATAGTGGAGAATAAATCCAAACATTGTTTTTCCCATCAAATTCTCTTTTCAGCTTTATAACACTGTAATTGACTTGAAACACTTTGAGTGGACTGTAATTATTGTATTCTTGCTATTTGACTTGAAATTAAACACTGCTTATTGAAAGCATTCCCTCCTAATTATTGATACAGGCTCAACTTATTTTCTTTAAAAAGATAATTGAGGTCACTTAGTGACTTGCGTAGAAGTCCTGCCTTTGATACATTTCTAACTAGACTAAACAAATCGTTTTTTATAAGCACTTAAGGAAACGAAAGGGCCACAAACATGTCTATCACTGTGGACACTAGTGGCGCACTTGGGAGGAATAAAGTTCTCGACAAACACAATTGGCCATTTATATTGAAATGTCGTTTTCATCCATTCCAAAAATATTGATAGAAAATGATACTTTTAACAATTTAATGTTGAAGTTTGAAAAGTACCACTTTCTATTAGGATTTCCAATTAAACAAAAAAAAGGTACATGAATTAGTTGAAAATTTCAGCTTTCGCATTTTCCCTTTTCCAAACTGACGTTTCCATAGATGACGTCATAATACGTCATATTGCATCTGAAGAAAATGGCTCATATGCTGCCATTTTGAATGGAATCAATGTGTTATATCGTTGAAAAGATATCTTATCGATTGATGAAAAAATTATAGTTTTATTCATAAGGTAGTTTCAAAAATTGTGTCCGTTTTTATGAGTCTACTTTAAACTGTAATATCTCAGTGAATGCCTATTCATTTTAACAAGCGACATTTGAATCGGTGCACTTCTGCTCGGGATTCGATGAAGTTGATGAAGGCCGTTTTTGCTTGCATCTTATTGTCGAAAAATCGCTTGATGACATAAAAAGGTTCGAAAAAAAAATTAACATCATCAATGTTAGAGTAGAAAATTCTCTATCAATCAGTATATACTATGAACCATTAGAATAAATATTCATTGAGATATATTGCTACAAAAATACATGATATTAAAATGGACAAAACTCTCGAAAAAATCTAATGAAGTTCTTGACTGTTGTTCATTTGCTAAACCAGAATAGGTTTTCAATTATTTCATCATTGGAATTGTCGGCTTCAATGAACTATATCTTCGTTCCGAATTTTAAATTTTTTAACACGCAAACAAGTGAATGACGCCGTGTACAATGATTTTGTTTTCACCCAGTATAGCGAGGATGAGGGAATGGAATGATTAGCTCTAGGCTTTCAATAAAAAAATATTTTACTTGCATTCAATAATTATAAAGGGAGATACAGGGTTACTCATCATTCAAGATAACCCGCATGTAGTGAGTGATTTTTTGGTGTTATTTCAGTTCCATTGAACTGGCACTATCATTTGCTCAGATTTTGACGAACATTTGTCCAGGAAGATACGTCTCGATATCCCGTATTTGATAGTAAGGTAAAAAAGAAGATATAATGCCATTTCCCAATTATATGCTTGCATTGATTGTAATTTGAAATAGCCCTGTATCGCCTGTCTTTAAAGTAAAGTCTTACACTAGTCTGAAGATATTTAGAAAATGTAGATGAAAGTTTCTCAGAATACTGGATATATTTTGAAACTTGGTTTCTAGTAGTTTTGTAAAATGAGATATCAAAAATTGTTCTTTACTTTTAAAACGTGCTTAGCACACAAAATTCATATCAAATCAGCATACGTTTGTGTCGAAAGCTATTTGCTCTGTTAGCCGTGGCTTGAAGGTTTGATGTTTCGTTTACGACTGTGATAGACATAATCAAAAGCGATGAGACATCAAACGAAGTGCTGGTTGTTCTCACATCAGATACCACCTTCAAGGTTCGAGTCTCTGGATTTAATCCATTGTTGGCGGGCGTGGCTTCATTTCTATTTGTTGAAATGAATAATCTCTTTTTATGGGTGTAATTTGGTGCAGGCATCCACACATTATTGATGTTAATTCCCTCTTCTTTTTGGTTGAAATTATTTTTGGGGTATTCCGACAAATCAGTATATAATATCAAAGAAAACAAATGACCATGTTTGGACCCACAGAAAACAAACTATCTATATTTTCACAATAGACAAAAACTAGTTGAAATCTCGAGTTTTAAAATGGAGTACACTGATTTGCAGAAACAAGTTGTGAACATCTTTGAAGTACACATCGATGAACATTTGAATTTTTAAACTCACTATTCCCGAATGGTTTCTGGCATATAAATTGAAAAACTCAAAAATTGTTTTCACTGAAAACCAGCTGATGAATAAAAACATAGGCTCTCAAGTCCGGATTCATGACTGAACAGAACAAAATCCGGACTACTGGGCCGTAGTTGAATTGAACCTGCTACTGCAGCAGCTATCATCAGTGGTGTATGCGTTTTTTTCCGAATTTCGTTCTCTTTAATCATGATAAATCTCTAATATGCTTCTTTGGGTCCGAAGCTGTGATATAGAATATGTTTCTAAGGAGCTTAGAAGTAGATCACCAAAGCCGATTATTTGTTACTCTATTATTATTTGTTAGTTACTCTATAGGTTGGGTTAGGTTAGGCCGGGTTGGGTTAGGTTAGAGCAGGTAAGGTTGTGTTAGGTCAGGTTAGCGTAACCAACCGAACAAACTGGTCATGTGACAAATTGCTACGCTCTCATTGGCTGGTGTAACAGAATATGCTTTGGTGATCTACTCTCAGAAAAGAGTTGTTCAATCTTTGACGGGTATCACCAAATCAAAACTATTAAACATTTTTTGAGAGTGTCAGGCATGCCTATATTTACTAATTTCACAATACTATGGCTCATCTCGAACATCATTGTGTCAATGAGATTGTTACCAAAAATCCAATCTTCTGAGAAACCTAGATAATGTTTCATTAAGTAAATATATTGTATATACATACTAGGTTGTCCTACAACACCATTACGGCAAAGCAGCCACACGTCAACCAAGCTCCACCACAAGAAAACGGTAGAACACGCTATCAACTGCCTTTCCACAGAAATGGTGAGTACCAACCAAATGAATGTTCAGTCGTCAAGGTGGTGGTTTTTTTATATAGGGCGTTTTGAAAATTCTACATACTTGAAAAGGCTTTCTGACAAAAAAAAAAAGAAAATCCAGCCTAACTTTTTTTTCAGGAAAGCTTTCCTGAGGAAGTCACACATCTTTGAATGGATTCGGTGAGGTATATATTGTATAACTTGAACCACTGAAAATACGTTATACCATCTTTTTGTGTTGACTGGGGAGATGTTTACACCATTGAATAGTTGAAGAACCGTCCAAGTGAAATTTGGCTTTAATATGAATCGACTTTCTTGTCGTTCAATTATAGCTTACTGGAAAAATGCTATTGGCAACCATTTTTAATAGGAGCTTGCTAGAAAAGCTTTCGGAAAATGTTTCTTTCGTTATATCGAATAAACAGTGATAGATCATGTACTTACCTTATTGATAAAAACCTAATGAGATTTAATTTGATTATTTATTTTATTTATTTACGGGTATTCCAAATGTTATATATAAGATGTATGGTGATGCATTAGTTAGTTAAGAATTGTTTATATTTTTGGTCCAGGAAATGTGACAGTGAAATTATATTGTTTTTATACAAAGAAAACAATAATGAACTCACTCATAGATCGTGATTATTTATAATATTCAAAAGTGTAATTTGATTCTATTAAATAAAATATTTGTTTTAAAAACTGTAGTAACAGTATTTCTGATTTTTCATGTTTTCTGTTGATGTATGTGTTTCTTTTAATAGGCAAGAAAAGTTATACTTTCCTGCAGGGTTAGGTTAGGTTAGGTCCAAAGTGAGTGGGTTTACTCGACCCTCCACCGCAACCCTCAAGGGTTTATTGTGGCTCACACCTATTCTCACTCGGCCAAACAAACCCAGCTTCTTAACGAAGCCGATTAGTTTATATGGTGAGTGGTCTTTCAGG
>WOGP01000312.1:0-26623 GCA_015342065.1 Leptinotarsa undecemlineata
TTTTTTTGTCTAATGTGATTGTGAAGGAAAACTGATTCAATGAATGTTTGATTGATTGATTGTTTGATTGAAACAAGTTACCTTTCAGGACGTCAAATCTCTGTTCCTTATGTACGCCGGTATCCACTACGTAGACAACATCATCAACCGTAACGGAAGTCTCTGCGATATTGGTCGCCAGGATGATCTTCCTAACTCCCGGCGGAGGTCGCGAGAATATTTTCCATTGTTCAGAGTCCTGGAGTCTCGAATGTAAGCAGTGCACGACGAGATCGGGTCTTTCCGGAATTAACTTACGGATCTTCGAAATGTCCTCCCAGCCCGGGAGAAAGCAGAGAATAGCGCCCTCTGGCTTGCTTTTGTGGATGTGCTGCAAGACTTGGACTACGTCTTCGTGTATTACCGTGGCGACGTCTCCGTCGCACATTTTTAATGTTTTTTGGACGTCGATGTTCTCTAAAGTTTCCAAAAAGTGCTGGAATATTACAAATTTTATACAGAATGTTTCCCAACTACGGTATGAAATTTCAGTTGTTTTAAAAAAGTTCTCATGAACATATGTTCGGAGTTGCTTCGTTTCTGAAATACAAGACGTTGAAGTTTTAAAAGAACTGTATAAAATATCATGAATATCCTTACACCAATTTGGTTGAAATTTGCTACAGTTATTTGAAGTAATAAGGTGCTCATTTAGCCTCAACTAGATTGAAATTGTTAGGTCCAGCGGAGTCTCAGGTGGCACCACAGCCATCAATATTGGGAAAAAAAGTACGCTACTAACTTGTAATTTTTTTTTTTTGGTTAATCAACTGAAAATACAACTTTTTCGTTGCTTGTGTCTTCTTCGTGTCTAGCTTCTAAAAAATAACTGAAGCCACTTTGCATGCTGACATGCACTTCATTTATGAATTAGCAAATGGAAATGTGAAAGAAGCACAGAGAATTTACCAGAAATAAGTAGCTCCATATGCTAAAATATTTAGAAAGCTACATGCAAAATTATGTGAAACTGCGAGTTTTAATGAAAATGCAGGTGGTGGAGGACCATAAAACAATGCCTGAACTAAAAGAAGCTATACTTGATGTGATAGAAGATCCTTCAAATAGTACCAATAAAATTGCATTGCAGCTGGAAAACCGTATGGACAAAAACCGTATGGACAGTTATAAAAAGAAACCTCCTATACCCGTATCACATACAGCAGGTCCAAACTCTACTGTCTCGGGATTTTCACCCTAGATTAATGTTTCGATCACGAAGTGATCAAATCACGTGTCGAGGTGTTGAAAATAAAGGTTCAGTGTGGACATTGATAAATACTTTACTCCCTCACCTGCTCTACGGGATACGTGAATCCCGGGATATCGAGCACGGGGGCTCCGCCGAAATACTCGCTGAAGACGCCCGTGTCAATGGTGGCGCTCATGACGATCAGCTTCAGATTCGGGTTTTTCTTGATGGCGCTCCTCAACAGATTCATCAGCAGATCGGTGTTGACGTCTCGCTCGTGCGCCTCGTCTAGGATGACATGCGTGAAGTCCGACAGATTCGAATTAGTTTGCAAGTGTCTCAGTAAAATACCCGTCGTGCAGTAGAGGATCCTGCCGGTTGACTGTCGGAAGTTGGAGTTCAGCCTGACTTGGTATCCGACGATATGGCCTACCTGGAAAGTTTTTTTGCTGAAATGGGAAGGTTGGAAAACAACGGAAGTGTAGGTTTGGTAGCCAGACTTGGGTGAAATTTATATATCTGTCATTGTCACGAATCTGAAGACGAAATTTGTCGAGAGCATCAACTTTTGTAGGTAAGGCCCTTCGAAAGTCGATAATGTCAAAAATATAATTTTATACTCCATGGGCTGAAGAGTGTCGGGCCTAACACATAGACAGCGCTAGTCTTATTGCAATCACCCCTATTTCAGTTAGTACTAACCTTCAAAACGAAGCTGTTGAAATTTCATTATATTCTACTTGCCATATTTTTTCTTAAATGCTGTATTTTGAGACACCCTGTATACTCCTCTGAATGTCTTACATTGTCGCTATGTTTTTTTCTTTAATCTGATTCTTCACTCATCATTATTAATATATCACTTTCGCGCTTCAAATATTTTCATATACATTTTTTATTTTTATAAATCAACCATGCTCTTTGAATCCTGCCTATACTCATTCCATCTTTCTCTGCATCAATTACGTCACACGTTTTCCTCTTCCACTCACTAACGATGCACACCAACGATGCGCGACCTTGAAGTGTGCCAGAACCCACCTTGTTTATCTACTAGAGTTTCATGAAAATGATGGTTATGTATATGGAATGAGACCCAGAAGTTTATTGAACCTGCCCAGCTATAAATTAACGATTAGTAAGAGAAATGCACTAAACTTTCATTTGTATAGTCATCTTCACTTGTCTCTGAAGTCACTAAGCCTTGCAAAATTCAAATTTACTGTTGAAAACACTGTGTTTTTATAATTGAGGAATATATTGACGTGGCAGGATCTTCAAATTGTGGAAGACCTCATTGTTGAACATATTCAACTTTCGAATAGTTAATTCTTGCAAGAGATTTAGACTCTAGATTCGTGATTACGGAGGGACAATAAGTGAGTTACAATAAAAGAAATTATAAATTTTGCGCGAACCCCTATACCGTAGTTCAATTCTGTTAACTTACCAATTCGTCTCGTTCTGCTGCCACTCTCTGAGAGAGAGATATGGCTGCTATGCGTCTCGGTTGGGTAACAGCGATTTTCCCCGGCTTTTCAAACGAAGCATCTTTGGCCCACGCTTCGAGGATGTACTGGGGCACCCTCGTGCTTTTTCCACAGCCTGGTTCTCCCTTTATTATCACTACTTGGTGGGAATTCACTTGATCGATTATTTTCTCCCTGTCAAAAGTTGAGAAAACATACTAAAACAAACTAATATTTTGACAGCTGTGAAATTTGCACACATGTCTTTCAAAGGTTAGGGTTAATTAAAAATCATATAAATTGAATACTAATACTGCCATCTGTGTATTAGCCTACAAAACTATCAGCCCATCTAGTATATGTAGAGCTAATGTAAACTGACATTTACCTTAAACTGATCAATTATCAATTAGAACCTACAATTTTGAGTTTTATTTATTTCATTTTCTTCAGAAGATCAATGGAAACTGTTGATGTAGAAATTCTTCTAAAAAAAATGTGTAGAAGGGGATTTACCGATGAAACGATGAGTTGGTTTAAATCCTGTATCAAGAATAGATTACAAGTCACAAAATTTAACGATAAAATATCAAGTGAGATTTAAACAAAACATGGAATTCCTCAAGGGTCTGTTTTATGCAATTAAATAAACTCACTATTTCCATTACAATAATACCTATTATAGTTGTGATTTGTAGCTTTGATAACAACTGAATAAATTGGCATTGAAAAAAATTGGAATTGGTTTAGGTAGGAATTAGATTTACTAAAGTTTTCCAAATGTATACTAGTACGAACATTGTCGAGTGAATTAATTTTATTACTAATACTATTCCTTACTTGAAATCCGATATAGGCAGCTTCACTTTCTCCTTGGCCACATACTTCTGGTAACCTAGATACTTTGTTCGTTGCTTGAAACTCTCACCTTCAAGCTCTTCATAAAATATATCCTCTGCGTCATCTTCATTTTCATCTTCAGTCAATTGACTCTGGCTTATTCGTGGAGATATTTCCGTTTCGTACACCCCAACTATCCGTTGCATCTTGTCAATAGTCTTATGATCTAAACTAACAGTAGGACAAGATTTTTTCGTCAATATTTTCACTTCTTTTTCATCGTACAATATGGGAACCCCTTCTTTGGTGATTTTTTTCTCTTTCAAAAGCCAAGAAAGCACCTGCAGGGCTGCTTTGCTCGAAGCGAGTGATTTTTTAGAGTCTTTAGCCATGAACTTCATTTCTGTTGGCCAGCTAATATTATAGGTGCACAACCACATCTGTTTTTTATGATCTAGGACTAGTCGATAGGAGGGAGTAGCTTTGAAAGTAGTATTTTTAGTTTCACTTGTCACTTGTTGGAAAATGTTGTGCAAAGTGCCCTTAGGACTATTGAATAGTTTCACAGCATCTCCATGTGGGGGACTTTCACTTGGAGTTACCTGTATATCAATAAATAATATAATTTTAGTTCAAAATCTTTCTGACCTTCCACAAATACATCAGTTATTTGCACTTCATATGTGGACTGTTGAAAAAATAAGGTTCAGTGTTTAATTATTTAGAACTTGGTGTTTTTATACTTGAACACACAAGAAAATGTTCAGCTGATTCAAACTTCAAAACCAAAATAAATAGGCTACAATACACACAACCAGATGGAGTTTTAGGAGGACAATTTCTTTCAAAAATTTGAATAAATGCCAGTATTTGCAAGCAATTGAAGTAAAAATACGAGCAACAAATTCAAATGAAAACAAAGGTGCAAACCTAACGTTTCAGTTTAAATTACAAAACATTGCACTACCTGTTTTACAGTTTCCTCTGGAATGTCTGGGTCAGAACTATTATCATCTTTTGTTGCAAGTATACCTTGAGAATGTGCTTTTTCGATAGTGAAATCAGAATGACTGGTTAGCCTGGGTCTGTCAACTTCGGTGGTACGTTGTATTGAGGAAGTCGCTACATACCTTTGTATAACTTTTAGTAAACGTCTATATCTTACAAACGTCTGTTCTTGATTAGTTGTTGAATTGATTCTTGTGGCAGAATAATGGATTTCTCTCTGGCAGGCCAAAGAAATATTTTTACTGAATGGAAGCCTGACCTGAAGAGAAAAAAGATAATTCAATAAAAAGACCGATGTTAGATAAAGACTACTCACGGAATGGATTATATTTCTATGACTGAATATTTTTCTACTAGAAACCAACATTTCTTTGCAAAACATTTTCAAATAATTGTATTATTCGATCCCAACAATAAATAATAAAATATGTAATGTAAACTTTGGGTTTTTAAAAAGTGTGGTTAACTGTTGATGAAGAGGTTATCTTAGCATCTTCCTAATTTTCTTTCTCTCAGCTGGGTTCAGTTCAAGGTAGTGTCGCCAAAGTCATTGATGTATAATGTATGATTGTAAGTGCTCTCACTGTTCACTTTTTCCTTTTGCAAATTCACTGAATGATCTATATTTCATTGAAAAAAGCTTCAAAACGAGTTAACGAGTACAGCAGCGGAATAACAGATGATAAAATAAAAATTACGGACGAAGGGTATAGAATTTCATAAATGAAAATAATGGAAATTCGCTCCAGTCCACGTTATATGGAATTACCGTTGAATAACAGATCGGATTGAGTAGATCTGAATGAGTTTGCTTATAAAACGCCTGAAAGTGGTATTCAAGTAATAGTCTATTGTGCAATTTTAACTGGATAGTGCAACACGTATTTCACTTGAGAAAGCTATTGAATAACGAAACACGTATAGTCGTTGTTCGCGATTTTGTAAACTGTCCAGTGAAAATCTCACAATAAAGGGATATGTTACAGACTTTCATCAAGAATCGGCCAACTTCATCACATGCCTGAAAGTAGTATAAATAAATAAAAATCCATGCATTCTTTAGTGGCAAATTATCCACCAGAGTTGAGAAAATTTTATTCAACATGACATTTATTCAAACTGGAGTTGATATTAGAGTTCATCAATTTCTCGTTGAAGTTTGTAGAATTTCATAAATTTGGATGTTCACAAGATATATCTCATTCGGCTGTCACCTATCGTTCAAAGATTGACATTTTTGAGCCTTATTATTTATTCTTATGTAGTATCCATTATCTTTTAATCACCACCGCTTTAATTTACTTTTTCTTAGCACGTTTTACTCTTTTGTACCGAGCGAGTTCTCCCTCGTAACTTTGAGGTAGAGCACCAAATATATCCTCTTCAGACATATCTATGAGCTGCCTGGGCTCTCTATTGTTTTCATCTTTCTGCACGCGCCTTCTAAAGCGAGAGTGGGGAAACATTTTCACCTGTCTAACGGTGGCAAGGTGACGTTTGACGGGCCGGCGTTGAGATGTCATCGAGTTCTGCGAGTTTTCCGATGACGAGAGTTTGAAAATGCTTGGCTGCAAGTCTACGAAATATTCGCCATTTTCGAAGGGCTCCTTGATTTCTCTCTTCGTTGCTTTAATTGCCCGTCTAAATTGGCCATTCTCTCTGCTTTTGTACCCAGGATCTTCACTATTCCTAATTATTTCGTGAAGTCGCCTCAAAACATTGTTCTTCTCTGTTGAGAACTTCCGATGAATCTCAGCATCGTCGTCATATTCCGAGATCTCTTGTGGCGGTAGTCGCTTATAATCAGCAAACATGTTTCCACATTTGCAGTCTTTGTCGGTTTTGCTGCAATCGCAATGATGTTTTGCGGAATTTCTGCCGGACGACATGAGATGTTCTTCATCTGTAATTAAATCTTGGGACTTTGAATGTCCATTGACACATTTGCAATCTCCGGAGTTTTTATCGCAGTTGCAACCTGTTTTCTCGTTTGATGTAAAGTGGTTACCAATATCGCCTGAAAAAAACACCAAGAGTAACGTTGACAGTATTAGTAACTTCGAAAAGCATTTCAAAGTTCTGTAAAAAATTCGGGCCGATTCAATGTTATCATTAGATGGGCCTTTCTAAAAATCCTGTATTGAAATAACAAAAACTTGTCGAATAGAAAATTGGAAATGTTCCACAATGTATATTCTGTATATAGTTCCTTACCACTATCTTCGTTTTCATTGTCTTCGATGATATGGTTCTTTTCCATGAACTTGGGCTCGTATTCATTGACTGAGTAGTCATTTTCGTTTTCCATGCTAGGTTGTCTCATCATATCGTTATCGTCTTCATAATCTTCGTTGGTATCATAATCCACGTTCGCTTCTTTCAAAGACCTACAACAATGGGAAATATATACTAAATCGATTGATTATTACAGGAAAAATGTACCTAGATTGATAATTCCTTTCATTATCTCGTGGCATCTGGTTGGATTCCAAAGCTGTAATGTCTTCGTTATCGTTTTCGGATCGGTGGTATTGAATATTTCTTTTTCGGCGGATATGAATGTCATCGTTCCCACTATCACTGACGATTGGATCGATATCGCTATTTTCATCATCATTTAGGGTTTGTTTTTCCTTTTTTTCTGGATTTTCTTTTTCAATAGCATTCGCCTTTCTGAGTTCCTCTATCTCTTTCTTAACTTCTTCTTTTAACTTATGTATCTTATCCCTTATCTCTCTTTCAACTCGTTTTCCATAATCATCGATGTTGGTATTCTCCTCGATTTTTTCGGTGTTGTATTCTAACACGGGCATATCATCTTTGATGTGGTCAACCGTTGATTCTTTAGATCTCTTATTGCGATGATCTTCTACATCGGAGTCTGCCTGGTTTTCTTTTTCGTTGAGCGATAGAAGAGGTTCAACCCCACCCACGTTCGATTTGGTAACATTGGCGATTCCTCTCTCTACTGGAAGAGCAGATTTGAGGTCATTACGTTTTTCTCTAGTTTCCTTTGCGATGTCAATCTTGTTGGTTCCAAGCTCCAAATTCTCGTCTTCCACTTTACGCTTGTTATCCTGGTTAGGATAATCGTCCACCAGTCCTATATCGCCCAGAATGTTTCTCAGCCCTTCCTCAACTTCATCATTGATGGATACTCGTTCGTCATCCGACGATTCTCTCTTCTTCTTAGCTCTCTTGCTGGAGTTAGTTTTAGGACTAAGCGATCTATCTAATCTACTGTCTATTTTGAATTTGGCAAATACCGAGGGGTATCTTTCGTCAGAAAAGCCAATGCCATCTTCATAGTAATCTTCTTCAACCTCGCTAGGGTATAGAAAATCCATTATTGATTTTCGTTTAGCTGGCAGTGGGTTTATATCGACTAATGTTGGCTCCCCGTTGACCGGTAAGAATCTGTAAGATTCTTCGTAAGGCTGAAACAGATTTTTACACTGAATGAGTACATTCTATCAATGATCCGTTTGTTCAAAGAAGATTACGCGTCAATGAGCTCTCTGTATTGATGAGCAAGAAACAGTATAAAAAACCTGTTAATGGTGAATTGACGCAGCGGACAAGTGTCCGACTATCTACCCTGGAGTTCTGAGTTGGAACACACATTTGGCTTGATATTTTTCTTGCGAAAATTTATCTAGTCGAAGGTTGATTGTTTCTACTGAGGGAATTGTTTACATAATCCTCTGTACTGGATCCAGGGGCACGCAGTAAATATGTTAAGAAAATTCTAATGACTATCAACTATTAATTCGAACGAAAATTCTGGGTTACGCCCATGCGTTACATCAACATGTAAGGATTGCGAAAATCCACAAACAACGCAGGTTTTCATCATCTTCAGAATTAATGTTTGCACTACAAATTAATTATATCGGTCAATAAGCACTCAAATCACCAAAATAACTTCCAAAAACGACGAAATGCCGGTATTATCATTTCTGTTAGTTGGAGGACTGTCGTAAATATAAACAAAGTAATTTGGCTTCAGAAACAAGGACAGAAAAGCATTTCTATTTATATCATTACTCTGAGGCAAATAATAGTGACGTGTGAACATGGTGGCCATCTTTGGCCACCAGACCCTAGTGTTGGGAGAGCAAGGGTAGGTCAATTCGGACTTGAAAATTCAACAAGTTACAAGGATGGGGCAAAACAGATATGTCGGAACATGTGGAGATCACGAAACGAAGGAAAAAGTATAACACAGCATCATATATTTGATGGTCATACCTCCGCATATTCCGAAATTCGCTAACTTACCTGTAATATCCCTATCGGTTCATTATTTTTATACATCACGGCGCACTCCAGTCCCTTACTATTTTGCATTTCATTTTTGCTCCCGATGAATCTTTTGGAAAATTGGTCTGTGCCGGTTTTGTATTTGTGCCTTGGTCTGTAACTTTCGTGCACACTCACAGTGTCTCCTCTCCCAATATCTGTCTCACTATCAGAGCTAGAATTATTTCAGGTCAGAGCATCAACGAAATATTGAACTGGTGGAAAGCGCTTACCTCCAACTACCGAGTTCCTTACTTGCATGTGATTTGGAGGTTGTGTATAATGCTAATAAACTGGTAAATAAATAAAGTTTCGGAGTATCTACTTTCATCGTAAAAAATGAGAGTGATGTTTCTGTCTTGTGATGTCACAATTTAGCTGTCACATTGATAATGAGGTAAGAGCCGAAATGAAGCACTATTGGGAATATGGAAATTATTTCATTGGTACTTCAGATATACGCTTATATGATACAGGACGTTTTGAAATTATTTTTTCCATAAAAACTTGGTTGATATATTGAATAATTGGAATTGCTGCCGTGAAATGAATCAGCAATTTTGTTCTAGAGTGATAAAAGTATTTGCAAAAGATGTTTCAGTAGTCGTCAATTCCGTCACAATTTTTGATTATTTCATTAATCATGATTTCAATTACATTTGATTTATTTTCTGAATATTTGAGAACATACTTTATTGAAGGCTTTATAGATTTGCAATATGCAGGGTCTTTGTTGATGTAATATTATCAAATTCATTGTCATATTTTATGAAGAAGAATTTCTTTCAAGTTATGACAAAGCTTTCGTAGATGCTAGGAAGCTAAAATATGGTATTTAGGTGCTTCATAGGTCGTAGATGCGCACCAAGAAAGGATTTCCAAATATCCCAACTGGGGCGCCCCCATGGGGGTAAAACAGGTTCGTTTACATATGAAAATACCATTTTCATCCCTGTTTCTCCATACTGGTAAGTCCTAGTGAGCTAAAATTTGGTATATAGGTGCTTTTTAGGTGTAAGGTGCGCTCTAAGGAAATATTTTCGAATATTCCAACTGGGGCGCCCCCGTGGGGGTAAAAACGGCTCGTTTACATATGAAAATTACCTTTTCATCTCTGTTCATCCATACTGGTAAGTCCTAGGAAGCTGACATTTGGTGTATAGGTGCTTCTTAGATCTGAGGTCCGCATTAAGAAAGGATTTTCGAATATTCTAATTGGGCCGCCCCCAGTGGGGGTGAAAAGCGATTGTTCACTTATGAAAATTATCTCTTCATCCCTGTTTCTCCATACTGGTGAGTCCTAGGATGCTAAATTGTTGAAAAGGTAACTTTTTTATCTGTTTTAGTAATAAACGGGAAATTTGCCATTCACCTGAATAGAATGAATCTTGGAATTAATACCTATATAGTGTGTAACTAAATAAGTGTATAACATTTAAGGGGCGATAGTGACAATTAAATTGGTATACAAACGGGGAAATGGCTGATATGCATTACGTTTACGGTCTGTCGCAGGGGAATGGGTTAGAAGCTTCTAGAAGATATGCTGGAATGTATCCTCAACGGCAGCATCCTTCACATATAATATTTGCTCGACTTCATCAACGATATAAGAGAATATGGTTCATTCGACAAAAGAACGCAGGATTGTGGTCGCCATCGAGAAGTACGAACACCACAGCTTGTGGAAGCAGTACTTAATTTGATTGAAGAACAACCTACTACCAGTACTAGAAAGATTGCTTTCCAACTAAATGTGGATCATATGACGGTATTTCGAATTTTAAAGGAACAACTCTTATACCCTTCCCATCTGCAACGAGTACAGACACTGTTACCGCGAGACTTCTCGAACCGTTTTGAATTTTGTAATAGGATGCTGGAAATTAGAAGAAATTTTGACTTTCTGAAGACGATAGAATTAACAGACGAATGTAGTTTTTCTCGAGACAAGATTATTAATTTCCATAATTACCACATATGGGCTGATGAAAACCCTCACGCTATTGTCGAAACTAACCATCAAGAACAGTTTTCTCTCAACGTGTGGTTCGGAGTTATTGGGGATGATTTAGTTGGGCCTCATTTTCTACCTCCTTGATTGAATGGTGGCCATACGTTCAATTTTTAAGAAAAGTGCATGTAGGAGTTCCTTTGGGCATCAGAAGGGATATGTTTTTATGCATGATGGGGCTCCCGCCAATTTTAGTCAAGTAGCACGTCAGCATTCAACTGAAACATATGCAAATCAGTAGATAGGTCGAGAAGGACCACAGAACTGGCTCCTCTCGGTTTCTCTATTTGGAGTAATCAGAGATACTCCAGGAATATTTGAGCAAATACGTGGCTCAATGCGCCGACGTCCAGACGCATGCGTAATGTCTGAAGGTAAACATATTGAACATTTATTACGATTTTTACATGTTGTGTGTTTTGTTATTAATAAATTCGTTTTGTTCATTACCCTTCAGTCGTTTAATGCAGGTACTCACTACAAAATAACAATAAATCCAGTTCGCACTTATGACGATGTATCTCTGTAGTTGTTCGTAAAATAATTTTTTGCTGCAAACTGGTTTATTTTGGACAAAAAACACAACAGACATTTTTTTCTTTAGAATGAAACAGGCTATCGTAAATAAATTTTTAAATGGTAAACAAATGATAAGACAAAAAGTTAGATTGGAAATAAATTTTAGGGGTTGCGTTTTCCACCCCTTACAACCATGGGGTTAACCAAATAAATTACTGGCTAATTTTTTTTTGGTAACACAAAACGTCAGGTCAATTTCAGTATTGTAACTTTTTCAGTGCTTGTGAAAAAAATTTTTATACAAATTTATTTTATTTACAAAGTTATTTTTTGTTTATGAAAGTGAAAAAAATTTCAATACGACAATGAACATCATTGCTCAGTTAGAATATTTTCATTCAGTTTTGTATTTTACTAGTAGAAAGGTACCACGTCAACAATCTCTAAAATGGTCAATTTTCATCCATTGGAACAAAAATTAAGCGATTTTTATTTACGGTGCGACGCGTAACTTTCACGAGACCGAAAGCATTTTCAATGAACTTTTTCCGAATCGTCCTATCGGTAGAAAATATTTGAGGGTACTTGTATCCAAATTCACAACTACCGTTAGTGTACATAATAATTGGTGAGATGGTAGTAAATCCTGAACAGTCTACTCATTCCGTCGCGAATGTTTGTGAGGTGTCTCATTCTACTATGTGGAGACTTTTGAAGAGAAATACATACAAAATTGAAATGGGTCACCAATTAACTGAATATGACCCTGATCGAAGCATAGAATTCTGCGAAATCTCCACAATATTTGTTTCAGTGGCGAATGTAAGGCAATGTTCACAGACAAAATTGCCGTTATTGGAGTGACACCAACCCACACGTTTTCCGGGAAACATATACCCTATATCCAGAAAAAATTAACATTTGGGCAGGAATATTGGGAAATCATATTATAGGACCTCTTTTCATTGATCGAAATTCAAAAGGGACACTGTATTTGAATATTTTGGAAACTACTGTTGACCCTCTCATCATTGAAATGGTCAAAGCTAATCCTAATGTATTCGATATGGCTATTGTATTCCAATAAGATGGAGTTCCATCACATTACTCCAGACATGTGAGAAACTATCTGGATACTGCCTTTCCCGGTCGTTGGATTGGCCGTCGAGGTCCTACAGAATGGCCAGCCCGCTCGCCAGATTTGACACCTTTGGACATTTTTTATAGGGCTGGTTGAAGCAAAAGGTGTGTGAAACTGAACGTGCTTCAATATTATACGGCAGAGAATAATAAATATTTGTAGAAATATTGACGTTACTGTATTCGAAAATGTTCGGCGTGAAACATCGGATAGGCTGTTCATATGTCAACAGGTTCAAGGTAATCATTTCGAGCATCTTCTTAAATGAACTCAAGCTTATTACTTCATATTATGTAGTTAAATGTCAATGTATTCATACAATTATCAAAAGTTTCGCCATATTGTAGTAGTTGAAGATATTGACATTATACGGTTGTGAAGCATTCGTTAAAAAGGATGTGTCACAAGACCTCCTGTCCATTTAATTTTTTTCCAGATGGCATTCAGTCGCATCTTGAAAGTTTCATCTGTCAATTTCACTTCAAAATGAAGTATTCATGCCTCAATTTCATTGTCCCAAATTTCAATTCTTCTAGTTGACCCGTTCTAGAAATAAAAGAGGGAGGACATTGAAGAAAAGCACTGTATGATAAAAGTATCAAACTGGTGCCTTTCAATTCACTTAATACCTATATCTTATCCTAAATATTGCCAATTGTAATTCCAGTAGAATATGATTTCAAAAACATATCGAATAGGACTTTTGGAATGAATGATGCTATGAACCCTTTGTTAATTCGTTACTCTGAATCACTAACATTCATTATGTTCGTTACAGACGGCTTGATGCTTAATTAGAACAAATCTTAGAAACTGCGTAATTTTCAAAGCAGCTCTACATAAATCTGAAGAATCCTTTGTATAGTGAAACAATAGTAGTTAAATGAGAATCTTGACAGTAAAGCTCTGATTTTTATTGCCCATTTCTATTGAATATCAACAGTATCTATTCAAAACTTCAACTGAAATGTATATAACTTGTGATCATTTTGTGAATAATCCTCCACACTGAGTTTCATTAATACACAATTGCCATTGTTATATTCAGTTTGAAAAGCAAAGAAGCCGAGGCAAATTCTCTTTATATAATAACCAGTTTTCGGCATGAAAGAGCAAAGTCAAATTATTATTATTTATTCCTTCAAACTGGAAGTTTTAGTGGATGAGATACTTCACTACAACAATTTGCTGTTACGGAAAAAGTAGGACTACAAATGTTATTATTTTTTTGAATCGTGAGGTTTTAAAAATACACATTTTTATTGATTCGTGGCAATTTGATCGATCCTCCGAAATTGCAAAAATCTCATTAGTTGAATGCAAATAATACACAGCTATCCGTAATCGACATTTTAGAATTTTTAAAATCTAAATACTCTCAAATATAATTCCTCATAGGTGATATATGTTTTCGTGATACACAATCATAATAGGAACCAATGCTACAGATGTTCCTGAAGTGAAAAGAAGAAGCATTCATTTATTAGACCGGGGGCCCGTGACAGAAATTTTGACCCCATTTTTTACCGTCTGCCTTTTCAGAGGAAATATTTACAGCTACAAGCAACAGTAATATGCGTTGAACAAATATTTTTTCCACTTTACACATGCTCAAACATCAACTCTACTTTACATTAAAAAAATCTTCTTCGACCAACATTTTACCGTCTGTCATTCATGCGACCGAAAGGCTAGGTTCGCAAACTACAAAAAAATAATTGGCAGACGGTTACATGATGTTCTGGCTAAAGCATGAATTTTTCATTCAACCACAAAAATTGTTTGATAAAATAAAATTTTTACCGTCTGCCAAGCACAGCGTAGACTAACAGTAGCATGAAATGAACGAATTTTCACAAGGCAGACGGTTTGCTGGTGTTTCAATAATTTATGGGCATTTGTTGCTTGAAAATTTTTTACAGTGCCTCTGAACCATTATTTACCGTCTGTCTCTTGAATGTAATAAAGTTCTATAACAAAAATATCTTGCGACAACTGTTGCCAGATAAATTGGAAATGTTTTGAGTATAAGCAGACGCGAATGAACTTGCAAAAAAAATCAATAACTTTTACCTATAGTTTACCGTCTGCCATTGTTTCTTTGCAATATATATGACTATGAAATAGAATAATTGTCAATTGGCAGACGAATTGACCGTGTTTATATAACAGAAAAATATTTTTTCATTTGCAAAAAAACATAATAACTTTGACCAACGTTTTACCGTCTGCCATTGTTGTCTTGCAATATATACTTATTGAATATACGAACTGTCAATTGGCAGACGAATAGACCGTGTTAAGACGGGAGTGGTAGACAATTTTTCATAATACAAGTGTCAATGTTACTTCATAAGGAATGTTCATCAATTTCAGAGGAGAACACCCTTAAAACGACACAACTTCTATTACCATTTTTTTTCCAACAGTTGTTTTGATGAAAAAGGAATAAATAATGATAAATGTACGAGATTTAGAAATACATTAACAATATTTTTAATCCAATATCGACATAAAAACTAAATAACTTCCATCTGATTCAATGGTTTCTTGAGAAATATTCAAATCAACGCTAATGTGGCTCCTTATACTGCCTTCTGAATTGTCATCATCATTATCATGATCTTCAGCAGTATTTTCATTTCCCAAATACGCAACTTCCCAATCATTGAGCTGAGCAAATTCAGTACGATCTACAACGAAAATAAGGTAGCAATCTAATAATCAGTTTTCGTGATACAGTTCAAAGGATGTGATAAAAATACAAAATTATTTAAACGATATGTGAACATATGCTACTGCATTTATTTTTTCGATTAATTACTTAAGGTAGTGTTTTCGATATTTTCATGCAGGATTTTCATTTCATTGAGTTCTCATAATTTCCTAAATACTGACGTACCTGCAGATGTTAATACAATTTTCTTGAATGTTTTCAGGCGTATCAGATCCTTCGAACCAGTTAAATGTATACTGTCCTTTATCATTGTGACACCAGCCATAATTTAATGGGTCTAATTGAGATGGAATTTTTTCAAAAGAATTGGTCCATATGTTTGTATATTTTGTCATTAAATTCGTTGCTGTAACTCTCTGGCACATGGTGGTAGTTTTGATGCGTCAAATAATGAGTCTTGACATGGAGTCTTTCAAGACTCCAAGTCATCTATCACTCCGTAATGTCTTTCGAATATCCTCACGTCAAACCGCCTGGCTACCATCGAACCATTCTTGAGACTTAGGATAACTTATTTTTGGTTGTTGCATACACATACGGCACACAAATTCTTCGATTATTGGTGCAGTGTCGGCAACCAAAGACGCAAAAGCTTCTTTAAACTTTTCATTGCCCATTAGAGATTTTTTTACCCGTTTTGTAAAAAGCTGGTGTGAAATAACAACCGGTTAAGGCATGGAATGCATTGAATGAACATTCGTTCAACGCGTAATAGTGTTGCTTGTGGCTCTAAATATGTCCCCTGAAAAAGGCAGACGGTAAAAAATGGGTTCAAAATTTCTGTCACGGACTCCCGGTCCATATACTTTGAATGCGAAAGTTACTCACTTGACAATCACTCATTCATCTCTCTTTCTCGGAACTGGTGGTCCTAGGAAGCTGAAATTCAGTATATAGGTGCT
This sequence comes from Leptinotarsa undecemlineata, assembly GCA_015342065.1. NCBI lineage: Eukaryota > Metazoa > Arthropoda > Insecta > Coleoptera > Chrysomelidae > Leptinotarsa > Leptinotarsa undecemlineata. The sequence goes on from WOGP01000312.1 coordinate 16,164, forward strand.
TCTTAGGTCTTAGAAACGCAATAAGGAAGGATTTTGAAATATTCCAATTGGGGCGCTCCCCGTGAATTTAAAAGATGCGCGTTTACATATGAAAATCATCATTTCATCACTGTTTCTCTGTACCGCTTTATTTCCGGAGGCTATGTATGTTCTATGTAGGTTCGTTTTTTGTTGTGTTGTGTTGTGAATGAAAAAAGATTTTCAAATATTCCAACTAGAGCGTCACACGCGGGGAAAAGGCGCGTTCATTAAATAAAGTTACCCTTTCGTTACCGTTCCTCCATGTAAGTGAGTGAATTCATATTCACTATCAGCATTGCAGCCGTGCAGAACCGGGACGGATCGCTAGTTCTATACACAGCAATATGGATTTCCGTTTTCATGTAACAAGTATAATTACATACGTCTCAAATAATGTGTTCACAGTGTTTCGATGTAGTCGACAAGCGTAAAATTTGAGTTTACACCGTAATAGATTGGTATTCGGTTCGGTCGGTAGCCGGGCAGTTCGACTTGGTGCTTTGTTCACTCAGTCAATTGGCCGATGTGGGAGTCGATGGTTCAAGCCCCTAGTTGAACGCCCGATTTTTACTTTCTATCGTCCAACCCGTGCTAGAAATCACACGTTAAAAGGTAAGACCTCGTTAGTCGTTCGTAGGGTTGCGATAGCTGATTAGCGGAAAAAATATATTTTCTTTAAACATCTTATATTCCTTATATCCCTAGATGGTGAATTCCATATTGTGGGTTCCTAATAATGAAAACCTCTTTACCCGAATCATCTGAAATTTATAGTTTATAAAGTTTATAGCCAATCTTCAAGTATGCCCACTGTATGTAAAAAAGTATGTAAAAAACTTCATTATCCTATTGTTTTATATATTTGAGGAATAACCGTATTGTATTTATGCCGTATATCATGATCATAGTCAGAGGCGCACCATTGAAATTTTTATTTATACTGCCCTTTAGCTGGATTGACAAAATATATTGTCAATGATCAAGAACATTAGATTCTGTGTGTATTTTGATGTCAATATATGTCTTAGGACATACTTCCAGACAGTGTAAGTAATATTTTTTTTGTATTAACTCATCAATTTCCTAGTATAATAAATTTTATTAGAGAAAAACCCATATTTATTCAAATAAATTATCCCAAATAAGATATAAGAATGACTTCGAATTGATATCACCATGTTACATTTCAGTTACAATGAAGATGCAATTGCCACTGATCGTTTGTCATAATAGAACTCATTGCTAAAATTTCTATGCAAAAAATTGAAAAATGTGTTCATTCCAGAACAAATAGTTTGCGAAGGTTCTATACAGAGACTGACTGGCCTTCAGAAAATTCATGAATAACAAATTTGGAATAAAACTTCACAAACTGTGTTGATCTGGGAATTGTTTGTCAAAGAAATAGAAATTGAAGATTTCAATGCTGCCACATAAGGTGTGCTGAATCTGTAGCCCCTTCTGTATCTGTAGAGTAGGGAGAGTGAGTGTAATTCCACAGCACTTAGGCCACATGTGACCCATTGTACATCCTTCCGAGGAGTTGTCCTCCTAGGTCATCGTCCATCCTGTCCTTTCCAGAAAGGGAGACAGGTCACTGGGAGACATCTTCTTTATATCGGCAGGTGTAAGCGAAGACTCGCCGAACACACACTCTATTATTGATGATAACTCCGGGTACTCGCATAGGATGTCTAACAGTCTCATCTTCCTGTTCACACATCCTGTATAAAGGTGTGCCCACTAGCTCTATATTATAGTGTTATTTCTTCAATTGACAGTGGCCACTCAGAAATCCTACTGTTAAGCATTGATTTTTTCTGGTCATCCCCAGATATTTTTTCGGCGCCAGCTTCGCAGGGTCGCCCAGGGTGATCCTGCCAAGATTATATTCTTTGATTCCATCCCATCTCTTAAGGAATTGAGTATGGGTGTAACATCTGGCTAATTCCGTAATTGTCGAAGTCATCAGGCCGTAGCTACTGGATCCTGAAATTCTTAGTTTAGCCGCTTCCTTAGCTAAAGAGTCGGCAATGCCATTACCTTTACTCCTGTCGTGCCCTTTACCCACCTCAAGATAATGTTATAATCTACCGAAGCTTTGACTAAATCTTGGTGGCATTCTAGTACTAGCTCTGAGGTAACACGTTGTCTGTTCGAGGTTGATAGGGCTTGCTTAGTGAAGATTGTTATGTTTTTGCCAGAAATTCCTTTTCTGGTTATTTCTTCTTTGGCGATTGAGACATCAGCCAGTTCTGAACACAAACACGGGTTCAATTGCATCACTGGTTGCCTGCAGCAGAGGTTGCGCAGTAAGCCCTTCTCGCCATAGGCTCGGCCGCAATTGACCCATTCCTACTTCGAGGTTTACACCAGCCTTGCGCAATCGTAACATGGCCATTAACGCAACATCCTCAAAGCACAGGTCCAGAGGGGTCAGACCCGTAATCAATTCCATAGCCGTGGTGGGTGTTGTTCTCATGGCGCATGTGATGTTAAAACAAACCAGTCGCTGTATTTGATATGATTTTTGGATGGTCGTTGCTTTTAGAACTTTTGGTCCTCATGCAATGGCTTAGTACGTTAACATAGGTCTTATTATTACAGTCCATATCCAGGTGACTGGGTGACACGGGGTGAAATACCCCATGCGCGTCCCACTGCCTCCGACATTGCTCATAAGCCACATATGCTCTTTTTGCTCTACTCTGTAGGTGAGAGTTCTATGTTAGCTTTCTGTCGAGGATAGTACCAAGGTATTTCATGTCTTCGAAGAAGTTTTATAGACCCCTTACTGGACAACGGTAGTATCGGTAGTTTCCTTTATACAGAAATTTTCATACAAGTATTTCGCCTAAGCATGAAATCCTGAAAAGAACATTTCGTGAGCCCTTCCGAGAAAATACCAATGAGGTTATCCATGGAAAGCTCAAGAGAGGTGAAATTGCTGCAAAAGTAAGTAACACTGGTGTAGTTGTCTTTAGATGATAAGACAAGCAGGATGTATTCTATTTGAGTGCGAAACATACAGCAGAATCAACAATGATTCGATGATAGAACTGACAAATTGTTAAGCTCACACTCGTATGTGACTACAACAATGTAAAATTTTTCATCGGCCTATCTGACCAGCTCAAATCATATGGTTCTTCACTGAGAAAGGGAATCAAATGAAATCGAAAACTTGCTTCCAAAGTCATATTACCAGAAGAAACATTTGCATAACAACGTTCAGGGAATAAATTGCTGACGCGTTACTTCAATTGCAGGAGGTTCAATTGTCGGTGAGAAGCATGTTTCAGAAGATTGGCGTAAATGTGTCAGGTGCTACGAAAACATAAGCTCTGAAAAAACTCCGTAACCAATATTCCACTGTATAACTTGTCAAACATTTTACTGTTTTGTCTTCTTTATTGATTGTCACAGTTGTTGCAAATGATTTTTATAATTTCATGTATTTTGACTAATAATTATATTTAACATATAAATAAATACTTTTCAAGTTATTGTTTGATTTCATCATGAATAGGCCAAAATTCAGAGGTGATTTGTTTCCAAACATACTATGGTAAATATTCCAATGGGAGAACTATATCTCAGTTCGCAGATCCTGAATTGGAACCAAATACTGAGACCTCCAGTTCGAGCCCCAGAATTTAAATGTGATTTGAATGTGAGAACCATAAGTCGGTTCACATGGCGATTGAAATGTTGAAATATTATTTCACTATACCACATCAAGAACTTTCACCAAACACAAGAACTGCAATACCATCCTGGTGATGGAGGAAACGTTGGTAAAACATGCGTCGAAAAAAGTATTGCAGTATTGAAGTGAAAGGATATTTGATGGAATCAGCCGATACTTGATGATAATCCATAACCTATTCAAAAAACACTTCATTGAAAAATTTCCACTGAAAATGCAACACGTTTTCCGCCATTCAATCACTTCTTCAGGCGTGTTAAAACTGTTAAGTGAAAATCTATACTAATATGAATGTGAAAGTTTGTGAAAATGGATATATATATGTATGTTTGTGGGTCTTTCACGCCTAAACGATTGAACGGATTTAGATGAAACTTTACATAAATACAGTTCATACATCACAATAACCAATAAGCTGAAATTTACAAAAGTTTCGTGTAATTTTGGTCATAATATAATGATAAGTATTAGATAAGTCGGAAAAATGCTTGCTCCCTGAGAGCTATCTTGGCGTGCGCTGCCTATATATGCAGATTATGTACCGTATTTGATATAGATGAACTTTGACTTCTACACAAATTAATTTGGACGAATCGTTTGAAAATTTTAAAGATAAAATATATTTGCGCAACCGTTACGTGTCGTGTCTGCTGTAAGACGGGCGGTCTAAGCAATTAAGCGACCCAAACGAGGGCAGACGCGTGATGGCAGACGTCATTGACGGTTGTGTTAGTTTTGCGAATTTCTTTAAAATAATAATTTAAAATAATTAGGTAAAATAATTCCATTCTCGAAGCTATTCATCACTTAGTGCAGTTGGCTTATTTTTTCAGTGAAAATATAAATGTTTAGCGTAAATAAGCATCAAGAAAGAGAATCATGACATTCCACCTCCAAGAGGGAATTTCGTCAGTTTTCAGGTTGGAAACCTGAAGTTTTGGGTTGATAAAAAAATATTGAAACTATTTGTTTGGAATGGTCACGAAACTTGATATGGCAAACCAAATACTACGCGGGCGAAGCCACGGATAACAACTAGTCTCACCATAAAATGTTTTAAAATGGTTTTATCCATTTTGCCCTGTTTGTTTGTGTGTTTGGGTCAAATTAAGTAACTGAAGTTTGACCCTCTTTCTGTTGACAGATATTTGATAAACTAATTCAGTTATGATGACAATACAATTCAATGAATTCTGTATCATTGTAAATCCAAGATGTCCTTAAGTACGAGATGGCGGATTATATATCACATCAATCGCAATATGGGTATGAAATGACAGGGTTCGACTAGTAGACTAGGAAATTCAAAGTGACTGCAGCTACAAAATGGCGGATTACATATTTTCTTGTGATACTGAGGCACTCATTGAACTGAACAGAGAAAACTAAAAATAACTCATAAGGTCCTAGGTAGCAGTCATCACACCACTCTCCTAATCAATCTACGGTATTGCTCAGATGAAAAAAAATAATGAAATTGTTGGGGGTGGTATTCAAATATTTACTCAGGTTACGCTACGTACAACGATTTCATTACTTTTTCATCTGATCATTACCGCAGATTTTTTTTTACTTTCTTTATTTGAATATGAAATCAAATCAAGTTGAAATAGGTCAAGTTAGCAGGTTAGAATAGGAGGCTAGACTTTTTATAATTAGGGCAGGGTCAAGTAAGTTGACGACGTTAAAAGAAAAAAATAATTTCAGCTTGACATTTGAATTATTTTCAAAATTGTTTATTTATATACGATAATAAACATGTAACACACAAGAACATACGAAATCGTATCCAAAAAACTCAAATATTTTGTTTACAAAAATAAAAAATTATGTACTTGAGAAATTCGTCATCTTACTCGAAGGTGGGCACATATGCGGGTAAGTTGAAATATATTAGCATAAGTCGCATATACATGCTTGTACACCGAAATAATCGGAACAAGATTCATGCCACTATCTCAAGCATTGAGAGCACTGAATTCAGTCTTCTGTAGGTGGATCTTCGAAGCGTACATCGCAAGCAGGACATATTTTCGTTTTTATTTTTGGTTTCGCATGTTTTTTTCTTTTTGTTTCTTGTTTCTTTCTGATTTTTAACATATTTTTGTTTTTTCACTCGCTTGCATTTTCCTTCTGCCTTTCATTTTCTAACTTCTCCTCCAACTGTCTTTTCATAGGCGTGCTAGTGATAATACTAGCGTCATCTTTCTACCTTTTCTGTTATCTTGTCGTTCCTAATTTGGGAAAGGCCGTATGCCCAAGAGTGACACAACTTCTTTTCCCTTCTCTTTGTCGGTATCTGTGACATAACTTTCAGTTGAGTTTTCAGATGAGGCCTGGTTCTGGATTCCACTTGGACCTGGAGTAGCGTCAGATATTTCAGATGAAGTTAGGGTATCGGTTTGGATTCGGCTTGAACTAGAATTTATTTGAAAAATTGTCTTCTAAACTTTGGATATGGCCAATGTTGCGGTTGTGCAGGAAGGTTCATTTTTATTGGGCGTTTTGTAAGTGCTCAAGACTACTTCTTGCAGTAGTGAAGGAAGAGAAGGAATAATTAACAACTGTGTTGACGAAATGTGCAAGAGGCAGCTCTTCATCCGCTAATTGTCGAATCTTATATTTTTTTTTATCTGAAACAGATCTCTCCAAATCATTTTCATCTGAATCATCTAGTGATTCACTAGCTGCTTATCGGATTTGCCGTTTTTCTTTTTTATTTGAAACAGATCTTAAATTATTTTCTTGTAGATAATTCTCCTTCTCTGTTGTTTTAGCTGCGGCATATTCTTCATCGCCAAAAATGAAGGGATCGAATGGTTCAATCCCGCACTTTATGAAATCATTAACCGTATTTCCAATCGCTGCAACCTTCAGATATGAGTTATTAAAAATTCCACAAATATGTTTATCAGTGATTGTTTGACCAGGGTTACTGACAACAAAGGAATCGCAATCTAGAAATATGTGTTCAAAGGTCAAAAAAAAGACACATCTAAAGCCTGTAATCGGTGTGTAGTGAGTGGCGGAAATGCTTAATTACTATTCCGTTTTCTCGACAATAGTTGATACCTTACAATGAAATGTGGGAAGAATGATTGTCAACCAATAGACACAATGGATTTTCAGGTGTGGAGTTTGTATGAGTTTTGAAGTGTTTCAGGTATTTCAGAAATATATTCGTATACATCCAACCGTTTTTGTGAGCACTTCCTCTGGACTCTGGTGGTGCCCCAAATAGCAACTCGTCTTTCATTCGTATTCTCCCGAAAATAAAAAAAAGAGGAACATAATGTCCATACTACAGTTGTATTCTTGCCACGCTCTGGAGTCACTATTCTTGCAACACGTCAGGCCCCGGTAGGACTCAAAATCTTCGGAAGTTTGGTAGGCACAGAAGATAAACTACTTTCGTCTGCGTTGTAGATACAACTCGCCTCAAAATTGTATTTATTTCGAACTTCTCGAAGGATTTGAAAAAGTTTCTCAACAGCAATTTTGTTGAAACCCATAAGACGTCCTATCGATGTAGGCTCGGGAGTTCTGAGACTTATTTTGAATTTCATCTGAAAAGACTTATTCCAGTCTTTTCCTGCCATTTTTGATGATTCATTAAACCGATGTGAAATGTTGTTCTGCTCTTCATAGTCAAATGCTAGTCTCCCGAGCTGAACTTTTGCAAGCCCGAAAGCTCTTCTGTCGATATCTGTTATATAGTTGGCAAGAGACTGACTTTGATCTGAACTGAAAGTACTGAGGTATTCTCCACCATTTTCTGGAAGTGCTGCTCCTCTTCGATGTTCCTTTATATAGCGTCTCAAAGTTGCCTCGGGGATATCGTAGCGTGACGCAGCACTATTGCAAGATTCACCATCATGTACTGCGTCCATAGCTGCAATCAAACTCCCTTCGCTCCAGGACCGTCTTTCGGACCTCTTTGTATATTTTTGTGGCATTCTGTTAAATTAAATGAATTTATTGTGCGAAACTTAGTGCATGGGTGAGCTGACGACCTTGTGGGTGAGTGAGGGTAAGATGACGAAGTTTGTCATCTGACCCGCACCATCTTACCCGTTAAGGTTATGTTTGAGCCGGAGAGCATATTTCCATTACAAACATGATATCGATAATAATTGTAGTGACACGCTATACATTTATTACTAGTAATTAAGCACAATCAAATGTCAACATACCTTCAACAATTAGTTAGAATGCTTATTTAACACAATGATTATGTTAGAGCAGATATGCGAGGTACACTCATTTCCACTGTAGCTGCAAACTGTTCCACAGCGTTACAGGGTTGCTGAATTCCCCTAATGTTGGCGAGATGGCGGCACCATGCAGAAAATCTACGTTGTTACGTTTGAAGAAATTACTAGCCGTTCGTCATATTACCCACTTCGTCAACTTACCCGACTTTTCCCCACTCCAAATGAAAGAGTGAATCTCAAAACGATGAGTAGCTTCAGTCCATCGCGAATTTCTGATATGTATCGCTCTCGGTGGAATCGAATGTGCCAAGTCACTTTAACACCTCCCGTGAAAGTACCTATAATAGAGAGACAAGACACCAACTTTTTTCGATGTTCCATCAATGTTGCAAATGATGTTCATGCCTTCAATAAGGTGGATGACTCTTTTCTGGATTCAATGCAGCAGCTCCAGGGTATGCTTAGGGGCGGAGCTCAGTACATAGGAACAATACCCCAAAGAAGGTCGGTCCATAAAGCATCCAAAGTTGCTGAGGTGTGTAGTTTTCTGGTTTGGAGCAGTGTTCCAAGCTTTTGAGAAGCAATCTTTGCAATTACAATGACATGATTGTGCCAAGACATATTGGTGTCCATTTTAACCCCCAACAAACTTATCAGAGCAGAAAGCAGAATTATCGGTCCTGATATTATTATATCCGATTCGGGGACATTAATCGTTTTGGAGAAAACCGATGCCTGGGTTTTCGTGGCTTTGAACTGATTTTAAGTTACAAAACTAGCCCTGAAGAGGCATGAGCCTATAGCAGGACCCTCCACAACCCATGTAACTTCAAACTCATGTAAATGGTATAGCTGGCAATAAACGTCTTGAACTGAACTGAACCATTTCTGGCAAATCACAAGGTTTTCTTTGAACACTGTGTTCTGCATTCAAAATAAGCATTAATTCTGTCTGTTTAAAATCTGGCATTAGAACCATTAGAAAACAGTATAGTATTTAAACTCTCGATGGGTAAAAGACATTTACTCCTTTCAATATTTGAATAATTCTCATGAACTTCATCTACTAGCGGAGGGGTACAAATTTTACATCACAAAACCATATCTTATTCGAATATTTTCTCTCCAAGTACAATGCCAACGGGGCTATTTGTTATTCAAGCGCCATATCAATCCGAGTATCGGTTGAATTCGATTAGGCATTAGTCGTGTAGATCGGTCCGCGTCCTAAAAGATAAATCTTGCCTCCCCCGCCTGGCTGCGGCGGGTCCCGCAAAGCCGCCCACGCGGAAACTGCGACTCGGAATGCAAACCGAATTTGTCAAGTAGCGTCCTTTTGGCATTTCTTCAAACAATCGGTTCTTTGCATGCCGACGAGTTCAAAGGAAATGCGAATCTGGCCGGGAACGTTCATTTGCTTTGTAAATATTTTTAATTTGAATTTTGTTTGTCTTTTTGTTCTTCTTTCCGTTGGGAAGGAAAGTTCGGGAGGATTAATTAAAAAGAAGTTTTGCGAGGCGGGAACATTATGTATTCTCTTTCGATAATATTGCCTATATGAAAACATATTAAAAATCTATAGGGCAACTGGTACAGGCTGGTAGTTGTGCGAGTTTATCGAATTTGTTAATTCCATCTACCTTTCGGTTAAATTCACCATTGAAATGAGGGTGAATAACCCTACGAATTTTCTAGAATTGACCATCACTAGAGTTATTAATGAACTTGATTCTGCAATACTCTACAAACCTTCTTACATATACATCAATATACATATTTCATCTGTATCAACAAAAAGTATCAGTATTCGAGAGTATGATTCACAGACTATCGAATAGTCCACTTTCAAAAAGCAATTTTCAAAGGGAACCGATTTTCATAAAACATATTACTGGCAATGAAGGTTATGAGGTGGATATTATTGTCATAATTATTTCTGAAAAATTGCAGAAATAAGCTTTGAACCGGAGCTACCCAGTTTCAATGATACTACACATTAACTTTAGATCTGGCAAAGGCTTTCGACACGGTTAGTCACGAGCTTTTGCTAGAAAAATTGAAACATCTTGGTGTGAGAGAAGTGGTGTTGGATTCGTTTAGAAATTTCCTAACAGGTAGAAAACAACGTTTGAAATTAATAGGGTCGTGAGTTCGGAGATTTCAGTTTTATGTGGTGTTCCTCAGGGTACGGTCTTAGGACCGGTTCTATTCATAATTTACTTAAACTCGTTACTGAAACTAGAGTCGTCCGGACGCATTGTTTCATTTGCTGATGACACGATGATTTTATATACAGCTAATTCATGGAATGAAGTTAAGAGAATTGAAAAGGAGAATGAAATCAATGCTCTATAAATTTTACTTATGTCGTCAAATACTTACTATCAATAAGCTAAAGACCATATACTTTGTTCTGGTCGAATCTATGTTGAGTTACGGAATAGTTGGGTGGGGCGGTGTTAGGAAGATTTACCAAAAAAATTGGAAGTTGTACAAAAAGCAATACTCAAAAAATA
>WOGP01000313.1:0-26534 GCA_015342065.1 Leptinotarsa undecemlineata
TTTTTAATTCAAAGATTTTTTAGTAGAAAATCAGAAGGTAACTGGTTAGTCAGTCAGTCCTAGTGCTGAAACGAGTGATATTGTGGGAGTTAGTTGATCTCAACTCTGAGACAATAGATGTTCACTTCACATCATGCGACATGTGCCCAGCACTCACAGCTTAAAAGGTAAGATATTATTCATCCTTAGCTCATACAAGTTGACTTCATAGGATTGTCATTCATAAGGGGGCAACAGCTAGTTAAAAAAATCCAGTATTTTCACATTATCTGTCAGTTCATTGTGTACAATGGTTTTCTCTAAGAAAATGTCTTTTTGTCCTTTTTTTTTCTTTCATTTGTGTTATGGTGAGCTTATTTTAGTTACTTACTTCATATCCATGAATTTGGGGAATTTAATTTAAGTTGAATTTTAGAGTAAATGTTTCATATTTGACAGCAAATAGTAGATATAGATGTTTATTATATGTAGAAATAATTATGTTGATGACATGGAAAATTATGAAGATTTTTCATTAATTTACAGTGGGTACAGGTAAGTTGTCTTCAGATGACTATTAGGTATTTTGAAGAATTAAAATGAGTGTGAAACACATTGTAGATCTGTGTGAAATTTTGAGAGCTTGAGAGTTCTTCTAAGAACTTTTGCTGTTGAAGTAACATTTTGGTGACTATTTACTGCATTGCAATTATAAATACCTTCTGAGTCACACACAAACACATTCAAAACAATTCTGAACTGTATCGAGGAATTTTCTGCTAAAGGGATGATAACTACTCTGTGTAACATTTCGAGAATTCATTTCAAAACATTTATTTTCTTATATTTATGTATTTCTCCTCGATACACTATTTATAATTTGAATATGGATGAGATATATAACATGAAAAAATGAATTAGATCCTAGCATACCTTGCTGTTTAGGATACTGAGAATCATTAGTCTTTCCCAGTATATCAGGATTCACCCAAGTATGGCACCCAAGATGATACAAATACATCTGATTGTCATAACAAATTTCTTCTTTATTGTGTCTATGGGAATATCCTCCGAATATAACCAAATAATTTCCAAAAATATTGGCAGTGTGAAATGCTCTTTCTCTAGGAACAAATTTTTCCCTCAAATGTTCTCTAGTATAATGTATTTCAGTCCAATATCGATAGTCCAATTGAAAAACAAACATCCTGTCTGATAATTTGGAGAATCTGGCAACGCCTGGTACAATTCCTCCATAAACTATCAGTGAATTAGTTGATGGATGAAAGACAGTACTATGAGCTACAACTCTTATATCTAACTGCTTCCCACCTCTAGGTTTGATTTCCTCCCAATTTTCATCTAGATCTGGAGATAGTTGGATACTATATAATGTAGATGAAAACTCTCCATTCTCCTTGCTGCCTCCAAACAAAAATATCACATTATTGGCACAAGTCAAAGTATGTCTTGTTAGCGGAGGTGGTTGTAATGTTGAAAGTCTTCCCCTTAGCTGCCAAATTCTTGTTTGAACATTATAGTACCACAGATCATTTGCAAGACTACCATTCTGTAATTTGCCACCAAAAAGTACAAATCCTTTATCCAACGCACAAGCTGAATGTCCATATCTAGGAAGTGGCTTGTGCTCCTCCGTTACTCTGGAATGACGTTGTCTTCTTCGAATATGTGTTGCATTCTCACTGATTGAATAAAGAAGATTCTTCAAAAAGGAAGTCCTACTGTTTATGCCCCATTTCTGTTCCCAATCAGGGCCGGCATGTTCTATTAATTTTGCTATTGAACTGGGTTCAATAGAACTAATGAGACCCTTATCCGGTAACAAGTCACCATTCTCATCTCTCCATGTACTTGTTTGAAAATTATAAACTTCCAAATTTTCTAGTACAGTGTTGAGATTGTATCCTCCGAACACATACAGAGCATCAGTCAACTTCATGTATACTGCGGAATGTGCAGCACGAGGCTGTAAACCTCCTTCCGAATGAGATAACCAGTGCCATTTGTTTCCCACAGAATCATGTTCATTTAAATTACAGGACTGTCCAGAAAATCCAGAACGGCAAACACACTGGCTTTGATCGCAATGGCCACGGCTTTGATATCTTCCGCAGTTATCAGGACACAACTGTCTTGAGCAGTCATAACCACCCCAATCAGTTTCGCACGCACACTGATGATCATAACACACGCCATGATTTGAACAATTATTTGGGCAGTCTGTAATGGAGAATTCTGCTCGAAAACCATCTAACACATAGTTTGTATCACTGTATAATAATACTAACATATACCCAGAAGTTGCAATAACTTGCTGAGGCTCAGTCTTGCCACTGAAGCTACCAAGAAGTGGGGCATTAAAAGAATCTCCATCGTAGACGAACACATAATCAAAAGAACATTCAGTACCCATACTTCGAAAGCTCAGAGTAATATATTTTTTGCTGTCATTGGCCTTGATCAGCCATTCGCAATGGCTATCTTGGGTGTAGTTCGATCCCACAGGTCCATCACTTATGATACCCCAAGAAGACTGAAATACCCTTCTAGTTTTATCACAAGGAACCAAGTCAACAGCCGCATATCCAACCACAATAAAACATATCACTATTTCGGTCAAGGAGTAATTTATTATTTGGGGTCGCATATTGTCAATCTGAGCAAAAACTTTTATAGTACAACCTTGAGCGATGATTTTTCCATTATAACATGATTTATATCGTTATTTCAAATTGAAAGAAATTTTCTTCCAATAAACATTTTTGTTATGATTTTTGACTTTGACAATTATGACTTTCATAACAAATATTTCACTCTTGACATTTTGACTTATTCCTCTTCTTAAAAGTTTCTTCCTTAATGTTTGTTAGCCAAATCATGAAGGGATTGTCAGTTGCCTCATAAAAGATCTCTCTCTCTCTTCTTTATTGGCATGAAAATGAAAAATAGAGATGAACAATGGAAAGTTTTGATGTTTAAACTTGTTTTGTATACAATAAGCCCCTCACAGGTTGCAGTGAAGAATTGATCAGATCATTTACCTCCCAGTCGTAGAATGAAATTTCGTGACCGAGCTGGGCTTAGAGCTAACAAAACTTTGCCATATCTGCAAACTCACATTATCATTTATAATCTTGCAACAGACATTTCTGAACTTTGACAGTTGATAATGGCCATCTTGTTGAAGCTACATCTGTCAAATTAGTTACGGTCGCCGTAATCATCCTACCGAGAGGACTATACGTAATATGGTGGATACGCCGACAACGGCGTCTGTTGTTGAGGCCTATTTTATTCATTTTGTATTCGAATGACATATGCTTGAGTAATGCAGAGAGTGAATTCATAAATCTTTTTTCATATGACACACTAGTTTTTGAAAGTAATATCGATCTAAATCCATACATTACAAAAATGAATAGTATATTGAAAATTTTGGACATATTTTTGAAAATTAAGAAACTGAAATTGAATGTTCAAAAAAAACGAAGGCAATGATAATAGCAAATTGAAATAAATATGATTATATAAACATAAATGACACCGAAATATAAATAGAAAATACTCCGCAACAAATTAAAACTGAATATGAATACTTTGGGTGCATTGTTGATAATAATCTGATTCTTCATGAACATGCCCAGTGCATCAAAAATAAATTAAAAAAAAAAAGTTTTTCTTTTCAAAAATATTTAGTCATCTTTCCGTAAACTCTCGAATTACTTACTATAATTGCATCATTCAACCACATTTTGATTTTTGCAGCTCATTACTATAATTTCTCAATTTGATTGAATTTACAAAGTTACAAAAAATGCAAAATAGAGGGATGAAGGTAATTCTGGGATGTAATAAATCAACACCTATAGCTTTAATGCTGGATGCACTGAAATGATTACCAGTTGCAAGCAGGTTGTTTTATATGACTATGACATTCATATACAAGATACCATAGGGAGATCAATCGAGTATTTCAATGAATTTGTTATTTTTAATCATAACATCCACAATTATTCCTCTAGATATTGAGTTGATTTATATATAAATAGGTATTGCGAATTGGAGGAATGGTGAAATCATAGAGCTTGTATGGAATAGGAACCTGCCATTTTTAATTCACCTAGGTTTCAGATAAGGATGCCGATATAATTTCTTTCAAATTTTTCAAAGATATCATATTTAAAAACTATTGAAAATTTCTATAGAAATTGAAAAAATGTTGAGACTTCGTAAAATTTAAAACATGAGAATACAGGAATAAAGGTTATCGCAACCTTATCAGAGAGATGAGGGTACGTAACCCTAACGAATATAATAACAAATTATGCTCATAATAATGAATAACCTTTCTTCAACGTGGAATAAAGGAACAACGCTGAAAATCCAATGTTTCAGGGCTGATAGTAAAAAAAATTAGGGAATTATATTTAGACCACTGTGTGACTTGCTTTCAATTTGACAAATTTTCATTAGTGGTTGGTTCGAGATCACGGTACTGGTACAGTCCTTTAATTTTACAGACCTTATATGTTCTACAGAAAAGTTGGCTGTAACTTCAAGCTAGACATGTTTAAACATTTTCCTGTCATTTTGGACTCGCGTATAAACCGTATTTATGCAATATATGTTCCTAATCGTAAACAAAACAGAAAACAAATTGAATTGTGGTTTATATTATTGAAAGAAAATAACCGACACCAATAAAGGAACTATGCTGGTTCTAGGACCAAATCCCATGCTTTTTCTTACGAAGCTCCTTTTGCAAAAATTCAGTCCTTTCGAAGTCATTGGGAACTGGAGTAGGGATTCATATCGAGAACTGGCATGTCAGAAGGGCACTAAGCAGTATCTTCGATAACAATAGTTGGATCGCCGCGTGCAGCACGTCAAGTGAAAGGGGAATTTCTCTGCAGCTGATTCAGTGGGATATCCAATGCGCCACCTGCAGTTGGGGTGGGAGTCGGAATAATGATTATTATTTCGGAGAGGTGCAATATGACATGCTCAAGGTTGTCCCTTTTCTCTCATGCAGACCTACGACTTTGTAGGTACGTGTGGCAGATATCATGACTAACTGGAATTATATTTGTTTAGTCGGGATACTAAGACTGTTCACACCGTTCTGAAAAGACTATGTCTGGTACTCCTGATGGGGCAACACCCCGAAACCGGTCTATAGGTTGGTCGAGAAATAACTTGCGACAAATCTTTCAAGTCGAAGACGTTGCACAGGTGCGTAATGATTTCATTTCAACTCTCTCTCTCTCTTTCTAACGCAAACTCCCACCATCATCCAGCACAAACCAACTCCGTCTTGAATTCTCTCATCCATAGATCTATCAACCTCACAGACCACCACAACAAACCACAAGAGCTAGCCCAACTCAAATCAGCTCTCTTTCAAAATGGATTTACAAACCATCAAATTGACAGATCCTCCATCGTCAACAAACTTCTTCCTCCAGTCCCAAAGATCCAAAAACCAATAACATTCACCACAAAGATTTCCTTTGCTGCATTGAAGGTGTAACTGACAAAATTGGCCGAATTCTCACTGTATATATGAAATTCCATGCTCCGATTGCGATAGAACATATGTAGGCCAGTTCAATAGACGTGTGATAAGTAAAGTATACGAAAAACAACTTGCTGTCCGAAACTCAGACCCATCCTCAGCCCTGTCTAAACATCATCAAGAGACAGGACACAACATAGACTTTGCGAACACCAAGGGCATCGCCACTGCGAAAACACTACAAGCTCTGATAATTCTTGGGGTCATCGAAATCTTTGTGTCCGAACAAACGTGATGACAGTCAGAGACTTACAACTGTCAGGAAACCCTTAATTTCCCGATGATCACTTCCCGTCATTGATTGTAACTACCTGAAACCCCGCCCCCACCTTTCCACTTCAGTAGCTTCCGCCGATATGAATACCACCGATCACCCATCGACACCCCAGTTCAATCGGAGGGTCACGGTTACTTTTGAATAACTTGCCAAAAACTGATGTGAAATAATCAGTGCAGGAAAGATCCGACTCAAACAGAAAAGTGAACAGAACTCAATTAATTTCAACGCAGCTCAACTGCTTGCATGAAACTTTTATATAAGAAAAATATTGTTAACTACTAACAGCTCCATCTCGTGAACAAAACACCAAGAAACATTCATTTACCAATAGTCTCATACTAGAAAATTATTATTTCGAAATAAAATCTCGAAATATTCATCTCATCCATTTGACGAACGTTAGGGATAGTTTGATGACGTTCGAACAAATGTTGTGTGGACTGATTATCCAACAGCAATACATTTAATGAATAGAACACACCAGGGAAAATGTCCAGAGATGACTAAAAAATTTAAAATTATTTACGCGATTCATATTCTATCAAAGCTTGTCACGATATTCACCTGTGTAGAAACAAGAATACTTCGAGAAAAAATGGGATTTTCATAAAATAGTTTAGGTTTCATTACAATTTTTTTTGTCTTTCAAGCTTGTGAATAAATGCTTGTTTTCAGAAAGTTTTTTTTAAATTATTATCAGTATACAGGCACACTCTTCCCCTATTCGAGATGGGCTTATTGGAATTTATGAGTTTTTTGGAATTGAAAAAATTAACTAACAGAATAAATGAAAACAATATTCTTAAAATATATGTATTATTTATTATATACAAAAATAAATTGTAGAAAGATGATAGTATCGATCACACTCAATAAAACTGAGAAATTCAAGAAAAAAGTCAGTTAAATACGGACTCTAGTTCAGAAATTTTGTTCCCTTTGAACCATCTACCACTTGAAAAGGCAGATTGGTCCTATATCACATTTCTGACATCCCAAAATTATCATAAGAGGTACATACAGACGGAGTCATTAAAAACGTACTGTAACGCTGTCAAGTTTATTTGTAGGGGAGGGGGAAAATTTTGGCCTGAAAACCATTGCAAAACCTTCAACTATCCTAGCGGAGGTACAATCTTCCAATTTATTTCGAGAAAGCCAATAAGACCTTATTTGAAAGGTATTTCCCTATCCACTGCTGCTTTTTTTTAAAAATTGGTCTTTTGAAATATCATGCAGTTTTTGCCTTTCAGCGAGAATCAAGTTTTTGCTTGCCAACATATTCAGATAGAAAAAGGCTGCCTTGTAAATTATGGTGTTACAAATTCATTTTTTAATATTTCAAATTAATTGAAAGGGCGGAAATGATTAGAATTTTTTTCTCCAGAAAGTTGGTGATGTTTGTGGGAAGTTTCAAAATGCCCAAGAAATCAGTGATACCGAATCAATGAAATCGATTATACTTCAACTCAATCGCATTTATGAAATGTTTCATTGAGTTCAAGATCCGTTGGTAACTGCTATGTTAATCTTACTGATACAGCTATTATTTCGCCACAAATTTGTTCTCATTTTCCCACCAATAATTTACATATAAGAACACTTAGAATCATAACAAAATTAACTTCATCTAGCCGCACTATTGAGAAAGCAGGAACTATTCATGTTTTTCTTGGAACGGATATATTAATATATATACTATATAATATTTTTCATTATGAAATTTTCATTGAACAGTTCACAAAATCGCAACACAAGTTTCATTATACAACCACTTCCTAAAGCATGTTCATACACAGAGTTTCTGGAATTTCACAAGGTAGATTTATTGTAAGTTGCTGTTTCAGAGTAATGCAAAAATGTGAAAATCGGGTTGCCAAGCTATTTAGCATGGCTTCCCATCGGACATCTTCCTGGGAAAATTGTTGTCATCAACTCCAGGCAAAGTGTAAATAAACTGGATCGATTCAAAATTAAATGAAGCAGGGAATACTTAGAAATGCAATGGTGCTATGCAAATAGCATTAGGTGAATAACAATGCAATTGCAAACCCCTCGGCTTGCTCTTATCAATACCCTTTTCATACTTTGAGGAGGAAATAATGTTTCAGCATGACTTTGCTCCTTTACATCACTTAGAAAATGTCCGTTATTATTTGAACTGCATGTTTCGAAGTCGAAGAGATTCAATTGGGTGCCCTCCTTCGTTATTCGTTTTTTACTTTTTTTTTCTGAAGTGTACCGTACGACTCCTAATTCGTTTGACAACGATATGTATTATTGTATGGACATTTCCAGCGTTTACTGCATTGATAGGATAAGTTTTCAAGTAAAATTCATTTAAATTTTTTCGTTTTCCAGAAAACGTATTGTTGTCATTACAGAGTTTTTTTTCTGATCGGAAATTGAAAAGATTTTCAAAAGTGAAGAAAAAATGAAAAGAGACTCAGTTAGTGAATTGAAGGTTCTGCATTGGTTTCTTTATCAAAACTTGCCTTCCTCACAAACAAATTTGACATATTTTTTCAGACTCTTGCGAATACTATTTTATGTATCAGTTACGCTTTGAGTTATGTTGCAATAATGCGCACTGTGTAAGTTCACTTTTCTACGAAAACGCGAACAAGCCAACCATAATAGGAACCAGTAAAATAAAAACGGCATAAACAGCAGTTCTTGGCTCGCACTCGGACACGACTATGTATTCTTCATTCCACAGCGATTCATTGCCGTTGACAGGAAGTTCCATAACCAACTTTTCCGAGGAAAAAAAATCCAGGTCTATGGAACAAAACGTCGACTTGTTGACGCAATACGCCACTGGGTTCGAAACGTTATAGACAGTTTTTTCAATCTCGAAATGGACCCGGACATAGTTGGTCACTACCTCATTCTCGCTATTGAACACAAAGAAATAGTAACCATTTGTAGGAACCCTGAAATGAAAAAAAAAATTTAGTTCTGTCAAGAATATAAAATATGCTAATGTTGTTTTATTGGGCCTTTCTTTTACCTTCTCCTCATCTTTGAGCTATATCCCAGTTTTCAATCATTCTCTTTCCTATTTTTACTTCATTGTCGCTAGCTGATTGATAATCATTCACTTAAAAAACTTCTAGAAAAATCAAAATGACATTTACCTCTCTCGCCTTTTTTCTTTTCAACACATTTTTAACGATTTCTCATATAAATTCATTTCACCTGCATCATACATTTCCATTTATAATGCTATTATTTTATATCGTTTGCTTTTCTTCTTCCTACATATTAGGAAAGTCGGTTAAAATAATATTTGAAGAATGAATATAGTAGGTACATTTTATAATTCCTCTTTTTTTCTTGTTTCTCTTCCTTTAATGGGTTTGTCTCTTTCCATTTTCATTTCCATGAATCATTCACCTGATCATAAGAGAAAGTCTGGTCGGAAATGGCTGATTCATAAGTTCGCTGACATTCCGCCTTTTTTTAATTGATTGCTTTCTCTCTTTTCTTCATTTTTTCATCTCTCTGTGCACTATATGCCTTTCGTTCTATTTATTTTTCATGTATTTATTTTTCTTCTTTGATTTTCCCTCCATTTCAATTTCATTTTATTATAATGTTGTTACAATCATTTACTATCATCTGGTTGATTTCATCTTTATTATTTTTTTACCTACTCTGTTTTCATTTTTGGATCGTGACTTTTTTGCATTCAATTTTCAAACACAAAACAAAACATGAAATCATCTCAAACATTCAATGAAATTGAAAAAAAAGCAGGTACTTTAATTACTACCTACTTAGTATTTGTAGTATTACAGCTATTTCAGGACGTTCTTCAGTATTTTTCATTTTGTTCGAAATTTTGTTCCAGTTTTATACTATAGATATCTTTTTTGTTTCCAATTTTTGTTTCGGACATCAAATGAAATCATTTTTATCTTGCTATCTTCTTTCGTCTATCACCATCTATCTTTTTTCTTTTTATCTGCTCGTTTTTCTTCTATTCTACTCAATTCAATCACTCACCTGTATGTAATTGTGTTGTCCTGATAACTGTCTTTTTCGCTAAGGCCTCGTATACATTTGTGATGGGGCATCAACGGCAGATTCAAAATCAGCCCAGCACAATTTAATAAGGCTTCTTCCGAACTCGAAAATGAAGACCAAAACTCGCTGTTACTCATGTCGTTCAAGGTTGTTTCGTTAATGGTTCCTCGGTGGTCTGCTATACCGTCTGGAGTTAGACCCTACGAAATATATACGTGTAAATATTCATCCAGCGCTCATTATACACTCTATCGATTATATGATTTGAAATTCTGACTTTGAACAAGGTAGAATGCATGCTTATAATCAAACGGGTAACAATAAAAAATTTAAATAATGTATAAACAGACAAAGTGAAAAAGTAAAAGTAAGTAGGAGTTCAAACTAAAAAATTTAAAGGATAAATAGAGAATTTCTAAGGAAAATATCAATCCATCGATTCGAATAGATATATTAATACAATGTTCCATGGTATATGTTGTGGAATTGGCGCGGTGGTAGTACGCCCGACTCACGATCAGAAGATCGTGGGTTCGATTCCTACCTCGACCAGATATTTTTCTCGAGAGAATTAATCTGGTTGAAGCTGGGATGATTCTGCAACCGTGTTATAGGAATCACACGTTAAAAGGTAAGACCTCGTTAGTCCTCAGCTCGCACAAGTTTCTCAATTTCTGAGAGTTGTCGTTCGTATGGGGGCGGCAGCTGATTAACGGAAAAACAGATTTTAAACAGATTTTTTTTTAAAACAGATACGATATACCCCCGCAGCTGATAAGTGGATCTCTTTTGTCTTTAGCAGATCCCCCAGGAAATTACAGCGAAGCCTGAGACAATATTATTGTACAATTAAATAATGGGATATACCTCACGACGGTCATTGAGGAAGATGCCCGAATATTACTCGATTTGGTTATTGACCTGCCCTTATATCAAAAGCAAATTCATACCTTAATCACTGAACATGATAGCAAAATACCCATATTTTGAAAATGATATTCATATAGATGACATACTTTCGTTTTATAATGATAATTTAATGCAAATTTTCAATACATTTAATCCTAATCGCACAATTAGAGATTCTAAGCCATGCAAAGCTTGGGCAAAAAGAATTTCAACAATGCAAAAGAATGAAAACTCCGGGATCTTGGGAATATTATATAGAACTACGTCTATAGTACTGCCCGCCGTGAAACAACTGTTTTCAATTATTAACTTCGACAAGAGAACTCAGAATACATGGAATATCCTCATATCCTTCGAAATACTTCGATATAACAAAACTGTAGTTTTTCTCCCGTTTTCAAAAAATTAAAATGATCTGACCGAACATTTCAATTATATACCAATATAAAAAAATTATGAGTCAAATAGCTTTATGCGAAACAGAATCCGTATGCGGCATTTACATTTTCCCTATTTATTGGATTATATTACATACGATATTAGACCTATAATTATTCTTCCTGCCATCTTAAGAGCCTTTGAAATGGTCATTAAATAACAGATAACAGATTACGTTGAGGGAAAGTCTTATTACCTCCGTTCAGTCTGAATTCGGTCCTCTATATAGCACTACGACGGCTCTGAGTTACGTCACTTACAACATATTCAAATCACTTGAAGAAAGAAATTTCACATAATTCTCTATGCATTCAATACTTTGGATCTTTCTATATTGTGCATAAAACTTAAGTGCTTTGGTGCCACCCATACTGCAGTGTCACTTTTGAATACTTATATTTCCGAAAGGACTTAATCGACTCTCATTGATGGTAACCAATCAAAAACCATTTTCAAAAAATATAGTGTACCGCAAGGTTCAGTTCTGGGACCACTCCTTCTTACAATTTATATTAGTGAATTTCATGAATTTGTTAGTTTTGGTGAAATCCACCACTACGCCGATGACACCAAAGAAGGTATACAAAATAGTTGAGTCAGATTCTTCTACATTATCTGAAACTATGATCACACAACTCCGTCCTTTCAAGACTCTGGCTGGCTATCACTCAAGTATCTGAAAGAAATCCAGTTGCTTACTTTCACGCACAGAATTATTGTTTCGTGATTTCAGCCTTACTTATGTGAAGGGCTGGTAGCACAATCACACAGTAGAACTTCTCATAATGAGCATATGTTACTCATTTTCAAGCATACCACAACAATGCTTAATCGAAGTTTTTCCTACAATGCAGCAAAGTGTATGACACCATCCCTACAGAGTTAAAGAAAGTTCAATGAGAGACTACAAGAAAACCTTAAAAGACATGTTTCCCACACAACAGTAATATTATGGCTCGGCATATGCAAAAAGATTTGGGCAATTTCACACATAATGTGTTTTTTCTCGACTTCACTTGTTTATTGTAGTTACTTGAATTTTTTATATCAGAACAATATAAAAAAATAAAAAAACATACCAATAGAAATTGGGTTTAAAAGCAGCTCTCATAGCTGAACTCCGCCTATGTGTATTTCTTATTGTAATGAATAGAGACATATTTTTTCCAACTTAAGTTTCCGCTGGTCAGACTCTATCCCCGGAAGTCCCGATACATTCGGATATTCGATGACAAATGTCTTGATCTGATGGTCAATAAGGACTACATCAGGCCTATTAGCTTGTATGAGCCTGAGGGTGGGAACGAATAGTTTCAATAATATCACCACTTCTCGTTCCCCACAATGCATTCAATATCCCCCAGAGCGTTAGCAAACACCGGTATCTCGTCAATACCGTAAAAATGTTCTCCAACTTGTGTTAGAAACCTGTATAATCATCAGTAGACTAATGTCTTAAGACACCATCTTGTCAGACCATGATGAACCCCTCAGTTTCCGACTTCAGCCCACTCGACCTGAGGAAAGAGTTCAATGTTATTGAAGACCCCATGCATTGGATCATCCTTGTGTTGCTGCAGAAGTGAGGTGATCTTTGTGGCTTTCATATGAGCCTTTTGCTGAACGGTTTCCAACTCGGTGACAGAAATATGATCCCCTCGATTAGTGCCGAAAACTAAACCGAGTTCATCAGCTGCTCGAGCGGCTGGTCTAAGAAGAAATGCTCCAATTCCTGCCCTCTCATGGTCGCGGACGATGCAGGGAAGGGAATTCGAACTCCAGATGACTCTACAGACTCCATCCAGTACCATTCTATCATATAAAATTAAAAGTCTATGACCTTCCTATTGTCGGGAAAGGTACAACCGTGAAACGGACGATTTGGAATCAAACTTTTATGGAGATGCATCATTTTTCGGATCTTTACGTCGAGTTGCATCTCCTTTCGAGTCCACTGCTGTACTCCAAACGAGTAAAACAATATTGGAACGGCAAGCATATTCATTACAGCAACTTTGTTCTTTCCCGACAGGTCCCATGATCAGATCTGTCAGAGTTTGTGCTGATACTTGCCGCAGAGAGAGTTCTTCACTGTTGTTATCTCTTATGAGTGGCGTTGTTCCACCCCGAGGTAAGTATACATTCAGCTCTCTGCTGAAAGCTTCGAACTGCGCTAGGGCTGGAGTGTCTGAGTTGAGTGGCTGCGGGTGTTCATAGATGTCCTTCCAGAAGAATTCCACATGATCAGCGGTCGACGGATTATCCACACGTGAAGGCTCTTGCAATAAGCGAGAAGTTTTCTCGCGGAACCTACAGTTTTTCGAGATATTTCCTGCTCGCCTCACTAGTGACTTCTCAGCAGTCACTTGCATTTGTATCCTATCAAGGCAACGCTGTTAAGTGGTCAACAGTACGACTTGACTCAAAGTGTAATGGATACGTCGTAGTTTACCGGCTGTTCGCCACACTGCAGGCCTGAAAGGCTTGTCAGTCACCCTGTAATCCATCATACATTGAATAAAAGACGCGTGTTTCGCCGACGTGATTTTAGCCTCCGTCTTGTGTAAACGCCGTTCAGTCTTCCGAACCGCAAGGATGGGATTTCGTCCAGCCGTTGACACGGATGCAGAAGAGCCTCGTTAACAGGCTGAGAAGGAGCTATATAGCACTGCCGACGAAGATAGGATACGATAGGATTGAAAAATCTCAACGTTTTGTCCTCACTTTGGGTGATTAACCATATATTTCACCACTAACGAACACAATGTGAGATATATAACATTATGATGTTGAATAATATTATTATTACCGACAATCAACGTAGTAACATTTGATGCATACTTCTGATATGGTATTATCTACGAGAAAAATTTAAATTGGGACAATGAAATAATGAAATGGGAATGATAGTTGATGTGGGGCGTAAACAATCACGTGAAAATAAGCAACATACGAGGGATAGCTCATGCATCTGTTAGTATTTTCAAACCAATAGAGTAGTCGTAAAAATATAACTTCAATATATCAGTGAAACTATTATCTTCAGTAACAATCGTGAGTGGAAGTTATAACAGAAGGATTGATGCTTCCTGCATATGATATTCCTTATAAGAGGAATTGGGCAAATTGCGGATATACGGTTGGTTACCTCTTTCACAGGCAAATGGGGCGATGACAAACCTGTCGTTTGTTGTCCCCTTCAGCCTAGTTCGAGGAATGATACTCTGAGAGAATTCGATTTTCAAGTATGGGAAATAATCGACTTTATATTGATGAGACACTACCTTGCACTGATGAGTGGCCAAACAGCCCGAAACCGGTATGCAAGTGTGTTCCAATAATTGAAAATCTATTGCGGCAATTTTATCGCCAACAGCATATGCAGGAATAACTTTAGTGAAGAATACTGCACTGACACCTGTCGGTATTAGCCAGTGGAGTAGTTGTTTTCTGATAGGTGTCAATCCATTAACCTACAGTGTAGAGAGTTGAGACTGGCCTGAATGAATTGTTCTTTAGATGATTTGTTTTATAGATAGCCTTCAAGTATGCCCACTGAAAATATGTGAAAAATACTGTTTTGCCACCAATTGGTTAGATAACAATATCATCTAATTAGAAGACTTACGTTTTCAGATGAGTGTACTTGGTAATCGGCAAAATTGCCGCTAGTAGTCAACGGAAAATCCTAACTGGATATGAGCAAAACACTCGCACTACCCTCAAAAGGTTAATGTTCGGACAGGGAAACCATATTATTCGTCCCTTTTTCAATGAGGGCAACTTGAATTGCAATAATTATTTGGCACTACTTCAAAATGATTTTTGAGAAAGAAAGTTTTTGGCTTTCTACTACTCCATCTTGATACAAAAAAAGATGAGAGAATCTTCCAAAGAAAGGAAGGAAGCAATCAATTTGAAAATGAGTAACTCTTTACGTGGATGTGTAGATCATGCAAAGAAGTAACTTTCAGACACAAACTGAAAGAAAGTCCTCCCGAAACAGCTACTTTCATATAAACATTGAATTACATGAATGAAAAATAAAATTCAAAACTAATACTTCTATATGAACACTGAGTTATACAGAAGATACTTTTCTCTACTCAGTTTGTATTTCAAACATTAGTTGTGGAATAAGATCAGATGTCATTCACATGAGTTTTACTTCAAATGAATGGTAAAAAATTGCACTTACATGAAACACTGTCATCCTCACTGTCATCCTCTTCAATTCATTCAAAATGATGTCATGGCAAATTTAGCAAATTTATATCCTGATCCAGGAAACCCTCAAATTCCAGTTGATACAATATAGTTTCAGCTATACCTCGATACAACATTTCCGAATCGGAGACGAGGATCGATTGAATAGCCAGTGCGATCACCTGATCACCAGGTGCGATCCACCTGATGTGGAGAGCAATGTGTACAGAGCTAAAACTTTAGATTTGAGTGACTTGAAAGAACGAATAACGTTTCGATTAGGTAGGTCACGCCTAATATGTTAAATAATGTTAGAAGGCAGTTTTATTTGAGATTAGGATATTGCCAAGACCTTCGCGGTGAACATTTTGAACATCTACTTGGAAATCAATAGTTCTTTTTCGTATTCTACATTTTATTACGTTTTGCATTACATTTCAGTTTTTGAATGTATTTTATTGAATTTCGGTAACCACATGATCTCAATTTATTTTATCTTAATTGTTGCAATGAACTTGAAGGCGATAACATTTTTGAATAGACAATGAAGAAAGCTTTTAAACGATATATCATAAACCTATACTGCCTATTTAAAAAAATGGGGGTTGCACCTGTCATTCGACGGGGGTTGAAGGTGGGGAATTTTTACGTTGAAGAATGTCAAATTATAAATTATATTCGACGTGTTTCGGGATTTTTTTCAGTTATGTAGAGTAACTGAAATAATGAATTTATACCATTTGGTTTTTACACACTGTATACAAGCGTAGTAAACGCATTAGCATTGTTGAAATTCATTTATGTTATCCATGAAATAAATATAATCTAAGGAAATTGATGTTCTTATTTGCAACACAAAACACTACCTACCTCCTCCATTGCATGATCATTCTCTTCATCGTTCTCGTTCATCCCCATTGCCGTAGATAAAATCAAATCCCTCTTTCTTCTCCGAGCCTGATCTATGTAGTCTCCGAAATTAACGCTTGGCTTCGAATAGTGGCGAGCCCTCATATCGATAGCTTCCTGTTTGAAATCGCCAATATGATCAAACTCTACGTTTACCTTCTGCAGAATCTTTGGCCCTTTGGGGCCCAAGGCCTTCAGCCTTCGCAAGATATCGCTGAGGATTTCCTGCGATGAATTATTGGGCTCCGGAGCCTCGATGTGCATATTCTGGCTTTCACCCTTGGCTATGGTGGAGTTCCGGTGTGTGTGGGACTTTCCCGAAAGTTTTTTCCTGTACGTCGCTGATTTGACGTGAAGGGCGTCTAGGATCTGTTTCAGGTCCTTGGTGTCAGAGATCTCACTATTGTCCTCTGCATAGGTCAGGTGGTGGGACCTGCTCGTGTTCCGGTGGATCGGGCTTAGGAACTCCACTTCCGGTCGGTGGCGCCTCATCAATTCCGGGTCGTTGGCGGGGGCTTCGTCGTTGTCTGATTTCGTGCCATTGGGAGGTCGGTTTTCGTGGATATCGACGTAGACGCCTTCGCGTACCGCCTCCATGAGCTCGTCCAGCTCTTCGGAGGAGTCGTCACCTATGTAGGCACATTCGTGGAGGTGCTTGTGGCCACGGATTACTATTAGAGATGCTCCAGGCCACCTATAAAACACGATTCATTCATTGAAAATATTTCTTGAGATAAAAAAATTGGTAATTATGAAGAGAATATGCATTTCTTAGACGGAAGCATCATTTACCATTGTGTCGAACAAACGTCTGCTTATCTGACAAAGAAACAACGGCACTTCCAAGAGGTAATGACAGTGAACAATTCTAACATCGGCAAATATCAACACGAACTATGACATTCCTGTTCATCTGAAATAACGGGAAAGAAAGGTGCTGCTGAGCTACCGTAAGTATGCTTCAGTGGACTCAGGGAAAGCTGTACCAACTTGACGAGAACACTCCAAAAATTATTTACCCCTATTCATAACACGTTAACTAGGAAGCTACAGACTTTCAAATTCGGAGTGTCTACAAAATAAAATGGCGCTATAGAAATGTGGGCTTTCACGGCTGGCGACAATGTATTGGTTGGTTCAGGTTTTGCCGTGGTCTTCTTTGGTTTTAATCTCCAAACGTTCGCATACTTTCTCTAATAGAAGATTCTGTTGAATAATGATTCGATATTACTAGCCTCTCGGTGTTTCCGAACCGAATCTTGTGTTTCTTTGGTTATAATCTCTAAACGTTTCGACTACAACTTCGTCAGTCATCTTCAGTGACGTGGTCGAAGTTCTCTCCCTGAGGAATCAACTAAAACTGAAAATGCCGTGTCATTTATAGTGCTGATTTTTGCGCACCATCTGTAATGGCAGGTTCGCGGGTACTTCACACGCAATTTGGTTGACTTGGCTTTGACAGGTCTTTAGTAGATACATTCTCTCTTATTTCATGTTGAAGTTCTCTTGGTGTTTGTGTTTTTCTGTGGCTATCAAATACATTCTTGTTGAATAATGGTTCGATGTTACTAACCTCTCGGTATTTTCGAACAGGATCTTGTGTTCTCGTCGGACAGTGCACGTTCAGTCTGCAGTCGCTGTCTGCAGTCGTGTCTGTCCCAATCGGCAACTCTGCTTGTGCTCGACTAGGCGATTACCAATGCTTCTTTTCGTCTGACCGATATAGACTCCATCACACTCACATGGTATTCTGTAAATTTCCGTTGATTTGAGTGGATTTCTGCTGCTTTTGATGTTTCTCTTCTTCTCCCTCGAACATGTAGCATGGATTATGTCTTTTCTGTCATAGTCGTTCGCTTATAATACAGTTGTTAGGTGTTTAAGCAGCTTCATCAGACCAGAACCTATCATTGGCATCGCTTAAGGTTGTGCCAAACAAAAATTGGACATCTGGATGGCAAGAAGATTAATGGACTTATGGCAGAATCTTCCAGGATTGGCGTTCATTCACCCTTCGAAGCTTGATACCAAACAGTTGTTGGACTACAGTAGGGATGAACTACGATGTCTAACAGGCCTTCTTACAGGTCACTGTCATTTGAATCATCATATGCAGAGACTCGGGCTATCGGGAGACAGCCCTTGCGGGTTCTCTGTATTTGTAGAGTAGGGAGGGTAAGTATGAGCCTACAACACTTAGGCCACATGTGACCCTTTGTACATCCTCTCGAGGAGTTGTTCTCCTAGTTCATCGTCATTCCTGTCCTTTCCAGGAAAGTGTACAGGTCACTGGAAGACCGCAATCCTTGTGGGTTGCGATAGAGGGTTGAATAGACTTACTCACTTTGGACGTAAACTAACCTTATCTAGGTGTTTTATTTCGTTGTCGACGTACTTTTATTCACATATTTTCAAAGCTCTGTTCACTAGGATGTTAATGACGGTTGGTTTCTGTTTTGGATGATGGTTGGAACCATTAAGTAGGTATCTATCTGTGTATGTTTTTCCTGTACACCTTATGACCTAGTTGATCAGCTTTCTTGATGACTGAAACATCAAGAAATGGGATTTGGAGGTTTTCTTCTAATTCCATGGTGAACTGGAGTTTTGGATGAAAGCTATTAAGATGATTTGGGAAGTTCTTCTTTTCCATGCTCCCAAACAACGAACGTGTCACCTACATACCTCAGTCATTGCTTCCGTCGTTTTTTGAGGTTTGAATGATTCATTCTTGAAATTTTTCCATGTAGAAATTCGCCACTACTAGGGTAAGTGGACCACCCATTGTGACTCCATCAACTTGTTCATAAAATGTTTCATTCCATTGGGAATGAGTTGTTGTTAATGAATGTCGAAATAAGTTGATATCTTGTGGAAAGATCTCCTCTGTGTAGCTGAGGGGTTATTCGAGTGGTACATTTGTGAATAAGGAAACAATTTCGAAGCTAACTAGAATGTCGTTTGGCACCAAGGTGATGTCTTTCATATGTTTGGTGAAGTCAGTGGATTCTCGGACGTACGTCTTAGTCTTCCCAAAATGTTCCTAATCTGAGATCACCTAAGGACAGCAGATATCTACTCAAATCAACGAGAGTTCACAACAGGAGTCCATGTAACTGTGTATCGGTCAGACGAAAAGCAGCATTGGTGCCGTCGATCACAAGTAGAGTTACCGATTGGGACAGACCGAGAAGTCTGCGGTCGCTGAACATTCACTGTCCTACGGGGGACACAAGATGCTGTTTGATAATACCGAGAGGCTAATAACATAGAATCATTATTCAAGAAGAATGTATTTAGAAGTCATAAAAATACACAAACACCAAGAAAACTTCAACAGAAAAGAAGAGAGAACGTAACTACTAAAAATCTGACACACAGCATTTAAACTGCCAAAACGAAGCCAACTCAACCAAATCGCGTGGGAAGTACGCGCGAACCCACCATTATAGAAAGTTCGCGAAAAATCAGCACTATAAATGACACGGCAGAAATGAGAACTCCAGTTTCAGTTGACACGTCACTCACCATGCCACTGAAGATAACTGCCGCAGTTGCAGTCGAAACGTTTGGAGATTATAACCAAGGAAAACCGTGGCAAAACCCGGAAACCAACCAAAACAAAATGGTGCTGTTTTGAGCCGGTAATGTCATCAGGAGTTTGTATCCCTTTCTCTGCATGGTGCGGGACCATATGTGAGCTTAAACTGGAGCATTCCTTCTCAAAGCAACTGTCAGCATGGCCAATGAATTTGATTACATTGAACGAGGACTACAACTCTGTCACCAATACATACGTTTCTGTTCCTTCATGTTTTGAATATTGTGGAAACGCTGAGCAATAGAACGAATTGTTGAAAAACTATTTTGAAGACTGTCGAACAGTGAACACCGTTTCATTCATTTACGTCGTTACATTTCAGAAGTGGTGATATTTTTTTATTTTCATAATTCGTATGTTGAGTCATTGCACTGGAAAGCGAGAGTGATAGTGGAAGTGATAATGACTCGCCGAAGCGACGTGACGTCGCCGCTATCACCAAGATCATATGGAAAGAGGCACGGCAATATCACGCAGTCAAAAATATTGTGCCCACATTTGACCCTGAAGTCGGTGACATTAGTGTAACAAAATCGAACAAGTCCAATCTATTCATCGCCGGTATTATGTTACGAAATCATATTATTATTTCATGCAAACAAAGCTTTCAGGAATTACCAAATCTTGTATAATAGTCTTAGAGACTATGATAAGTCGTGGGAGGAGCAAAAACTCAATTGTTGAGTGCCTTTCCTTCGCATGAGAACTTCGTCGTATATTTGAAGCCGATGTTGGATATAAAAAAACAGAAAACTGAAACGATGTTGCACTATTACTCCAAATGTGTTTTATTGAGAAAAGATGATATATCTGATCTGAACGCAAATTTCTGCATCATAGATGAACTTCCGCGGGAATATTAAAGTTCAAAAAAATCAGTAATCTTCAAAACACCTGAAGAACTTTTTCGAAGATTTTTGTGCAAACTGGGCACTAACCCATCCGAGCCAACAAAACGTGAAAAATTTACAGCGAGAGTTCAATCACATGTTTCATTTGTAAAAAGGTTGTACGAACTGTGTTATGTAAATGTTTTCAGACGATATTTTGATATTTTCAAAAACAATCGAAAGAGGTCTTCATTCATTGAAAAATGTATTCAAAATATTGAAAAATTTTTATTCGAAACTGAATACAGCAATAGTTCTTGGTTACACAGTAGATGGCAATGGATATTCATCCAAGCCAGCACCAAATAACAGCTGTTCCAGAATTTCCTTTCCCTAAAAATCTTTACGACAATTCTTGGGTCTTGATTGCTATCTCTAAAAATTTATAAAAAATCATGCACTCATAGAAATTGACTTCTGAAGAATACTTCAATGAAATCAAAAAACGTCTCATGTCTTAACCATTACTTTATATTTATAATACAAATTTTGAAACAAAGTTGCATACGAAGACCACTAGTAAAGGAATAATCAGTATTTTATTACAAAAACCTGAGGACTATTTCACACCACTAATGTACTACAGTCGAATGACTACTAAATTTCGCCAATGGATGTGGTACTCTTCAAGAACATTTAAGACCTCGGTTTATCAAAGAACCTAAATTTTGCCTTTCCGAACTCAAGTGGGCTCTGACTCAAGTCTAAAATCTAGGTAGTCATTATGGTCTGGCAGGATAGAGTGGTTAACATCTTGATCTGCCGTAGTCAAGTGATGAGTGGAGAAAATTTTTGTTTTGTTAGTCGAATATCGGGATCAGTATTAATTCAAATGAATGAGTGGTGTGGAATATTTGTTGATCAAATATTAGACAATATTTGGAATAAATTTGACAGCTGCGAGTTTTAAAATTTTTCATCCAATGACATCTGTGACATATTTGTGATGATTTTATTCATTTCAATGAGGATTTACAGTCCTTCAGGTGAGTTGACATCGCCCTACCGTGAAGCAGATGTCTTTCAATTGTCCATGATAATAATTGTAGAATTTTCACAATGAACTTTATTCGAAACTTATTTCGCTACACGGTAGGTTCATCAGTTACTGGTACATCTAAGTATTCTACAATGTCTTTTACATTTTTTCTGAATTGTTTGTCGAAAATATAAATAACCTAAAAATTTTTTTCGACTGTATTTTACCCAATTTTGGGATTCTCATTCATGAGAAAAAGTAATATCGATTCCATATTGATTCCTACAGACCTGCACTTCTAAAAAATATGAAGAATGGCCGCAACGAGTTGAAGTTTCGGATTCGTATCCGAAACTTCAACATGTGTTCCATATCAGAATTGGTTCCCCTCGAAACAAAAATTATCGTGTAACACACGCCAAGCTACAGTAGAGTCAAATTTTCGTTGGAACACTTTGTATTAACATTTATTCAAAAGAATAATGAACCAAAAATATTTTGTTATGATTGTTCGATCAAATTCATCCCTTCAATAATATCCAATAACCTCTGTTGAATATTTGTAGTTTCATTTGTATATATGGGTGATAGGTGTCATTTAGGGATCAATAAACATGTTTAGATTGGTCTGTAGTGATAAAAATCATCCGATATTACATACCTAACACATGTAGACACAGTCACTGATGTTCCCTTCAAAAGATAGAAACCCCAGTACTCTTTGGTATCGTCCTCTAGATCCAACTCCCTCATCATAGAAAGGGGCTTCTTCGTGGCCAAAATTTGAGGGTTGTTTGACATCAGAAATGCGTTGAAAGTAGCGTTAACTTTCACTAGTTGTCTCTGAAAATTGATATTGGTACAATCAGACAAAAATATAAGACGTCTAAAGTGTAGACAAAAAATTATATTTTGGTCGTTTTTAACTGAATTTTAAAATAAAACAATAATTATATTGTAGAAATAGATTTCGTCATCGATAGTTTTTCTTCAAGAAGATATGTTCATGGTCAATGATGCTTGAACTAGTTATTCAAAGATATTTTGAGTCTAACAACGCATTCATGGTTCAGCTCAACTGATGTCCTGTCTGGTGTTAGATTATTTTTCAGTTCTGCTTTTCATCCAAGTATACTACTGGTGTCCAAATGGTGGAAAGATTGACTTTAGAAACAAAGTAATGATTGGCTTTCACAACTGTTTGAAGTCTAAGAAAATTTTATGAAAAACGAGACGGAGAAATGTGTTTTACGTAATTTGTGAATACCCAGAAAGACGATTAATATTTTACTACTTTTTATCGATCTTTTTGAATATTTTCACCTTCCACAATATAAAAATTCTCAGGAGTAGAAAGAGCAAACTTTTTAGTTCACCTCGATTTGTTTCTGCGTAATTTCAAAGTATTTTTCACAAAGATAACTGTTATATCCATCAGTAATTTGTCATAATTGATAATTTCAACTACCATAAAAGAGCTATGAAATTATACAGATACTTATCTTTACGTTTTGGGGGTTAAATTCTGTCTTTGTCTTTAGAATTACTAGAAATCCAATGAATCTTGCAGTTTTTTCATGGGTTTGTTTTATTTCCAAAATGTGCATTGTGCTTCAATGAAGCTACTTTCCTTGTCACAGTATATAACTAAAAGGCATCCTCTCTTTGCAACAAACCTTCTACCTGCCCGAGAAAACATATCAGCTGAAACCAACTCAAAGGATAGAGTAACAGAAAAGGTTTCTTATTTCTTCGAATCATACCTTAACAAAAAACACATTTCATCAAAACAGTTCGGATCGTTTTTATTCTCTCTAAGAACCCAAAATGGGCTCATTTAATTTTTTTTTATTTCATAATTTGAAAGTTTAAAAAGTACATCTGCAAAAAATCTGAATTTTCACTCTTTATCTTCCCCTTCAAATTAACAAGGCGTGGTCAAGCTTGACGTCACATCAGTCGACTCGGCGACAAGGGAGTGCTGGTGGATAAGCAAAATACGTGTGCTAAAGCTGTAGAAAGCGAGTTGTGTGTTGTTTACTGCAGTGTTTTAACTGCGTGAATATGAATAATGATAAAAAATAACGTTACAAGTATCAAGAATTCTTCGGTAACTGCACCAGACAAAATTTTTATTTCACTGGTAGGAAAGTTATGGCAGCGCTCTATGCGGAGGGCCGACTTTGTATCTGCCAAGGGGACGCATTTTTGTTGCGAACATCATTTTAATGTAATTAGTAATGATAATGATTAATAAAAATAAGTATAGTTTACTCTGAGCACTACTTTGAATTTTAGGTTGAAACAGACTTAGAAATTTACATGTATACTAATACTATGAAAGTGGGAAAATTATATCGAAATCAGGCGTAATTCCGCATATATTCGATTGCCAGATTGATAGATCGACGGCCCATACATCTAAAGCACACCGTTTGTTCATTAAAAGCAAAAAAAAATTTGTTGAATACTTATAACGAAGATATCGCTGAAAATCAAATCATGTCTGATGAAGAAGGTACACAGGAAAAGACCTTTGATGTTGGAATTCAAGTTAATAAACAAGTTTTTCGAGGATCAAAAGGTAAACAGACCGTAAATATTAAATACCACCGAAAAAGAAATCGTTCTAAATAAATAGAAAATACAGAAAGTATTAGAAATAATTACTACTAAGTTCCCCCGAGGACAGTGAGAGTTTGAGTGCATCAGACATGACTTATGTTGATACATCATCAGATTCTACTTTGTCTGAAATATTAGTTGAAAACTGGAATTCGAGAAACAATATTGAGCGAAGATCTATTAACGTCATAGAGAAAAATCCGAAATGATGTCTTGGATTCTCAAGGAACTCTATATTTATTATAGAATTTTTGTCTCAAAAATGTCAGTTACCCAGAATTGATATATACATTACTTTGAAGAAAATTAAATTGAATTGACGATAGCAGCGATTTATGATCTCCAACTACAGGCGCGGTTGCCACCGCTCGAAGCTCGTTTGCCTGGTGTGACGTCAGGATGTACCGCGGGCAATCTCACATTTTCAATTGCTCTTGCTCAGTTGTTGATTGAGATATACACTGGAAAATTTTGTGGGATACTTGGGAGATGATTTACTTTCATAATATATAATTTTCAGTAAAAAAATGAATTAGTCTGAATGAGCCCATTGTTTTCTGAGAATGCTCAACATGCTAACATGCTAATTTTTCACGATTGTTTTGAAAGTGGGATAACAGAAATACAAAATTCTGAAGAATTGTTTTCCACTCCCTTTCACGAAGGGACATGGGAATGGTTACCTCTCATCATGAACTCCATCATAACTTCCAAACTATACACATTTTATGAGATATCTTCTAGGTTCACAGAATTCTTCTGTTGATAGTATACCTGTTTTTCTTTTATTTTTTCTTAGGCAATTGGGAATAAATTTGCAAATATATCCTATCATGGTAACAATTTTTTTATGTTTTGGAAAATATTCTTCGAAACAGTTCAAAGCGAATAATTTTTCTGACATTGATAAGGATGAAGCTATTATCCTTTCCAAATCAACCTCATCTTAGCATCGTTCATTCTTTGGTTATCTCAACCAAAATTATTGTTTTTTCTACTACATTTTTGCCTATATCTCTGAAACATCCATACATCCATTCTTCTAAAGAGTCGACGCTAGTGGCAATTGTCGATGTAGAAATATTTTTCAATTTCAAAATAACCCAATTAGAATATGGCAAACAAATATTTTGAGATTTTGATAATAAGCCTTGAAAATAGAAATTCATAACGCGACTTACATTATCTGATAAGTCAAAAGTGAACACTATTGGTGAGACATTCACACGTATAAAAAAATGAATATTTCAAGATAAATTTCGAAACATTATTCTCTCCCAACTACATACATTGAGAAGGCTCTGGTAAACGTCTGTCGAAAAATAACTGTCTGAAACCACTCCAACTCAGATAATTTTCATCTCAATCAGATTCATACCCTTCTTCAAAAACTAATTCAAGAAAGGTTAATTTTTCATTATTGTCAAAATACCAAGCATTTAAAAGATTCAGCAGGATATTATTAGAAGGAGACGTGATTCTTTTTTTTATCAACATATATGATTCCTAACACGGGAACGTTTAAATATTGATTGTTTTCCATGATACGTAGAGAATCAGAAGCCAAAAATGCCCCAGACTCAATTTAAACATTGCTTCGAATAAGAGTGCGAGAACATAATATGTGCTCATGAGTTTGAGTGAGATATCTATGTGATACATTTTTTTTCTTGTTCAATCTTGACTTGGAAAGGCACAATTTCGACCCAATAACATATGAAAAAATGAGACTTATATATGCAATTTTTTTTATTTTCATTATTGGAACAGGATGATCATTGTCCCCTGACATACAGAAAATTATAAAAAGTTATGTTGAAGTTGGCTGGTTGATAGTAATTTCGTAACTAACTTCATTTCGATACGCAGGACATAATTATGAGGAAAATAATGCATAGTAAGCATCTATGTGTATAGAGTGGGCCAAATTGGACACTTTTTAAAGAGAAACTCCTCTTTTGAAACTAGATAGATGATAACTGATAGCTGTGTCAGTAGGTTGCTAATGCCGACTGAACGCCTCCCCCCACCCCTTTTGACCTTGAGACGTCACACGACCTTGAATGACGACACCTAACCTTGAATGTCGT
>WOGP01000314.1:0-26528 GCA_015342065.1 Leptinotarsa undecemlineata
ACTCTAAGAGCCTATATCTACATGTACTAACATACTTATATGTATGCATATATTTTTGGGCAGTTTATGTACTGTACATCGTTACTTCCTCTTTTAACTTAATATTATTGTGATATATGTTTATATTTATACTGACATGTTTTATGCCCTCAGGGGT
Source organism: Leptinotarsa undecemlineata (assembly GCA_015342065.1). Taxonomy (NCBI): domain Eukaryota; kingdom Metazoa; phylum Arthropoda; class Insecta; order Coleoptera; family Chrysomelidae; genus Leptinotarsa; species Leptinotarsa undecemlineata. The sequence goes on from WOGP01000314.1 coordinate 158, forward strand.
ACTGTATTTTTATACTGAACATATAAAATTTATGAGTATTATATTATATTATATTATACTATATTATATTATATCATAATAATGAGTTATATTTCATTTTATGTGGATGTTCTCAGTTACAACCTTCGCCTATATTGTTCCGAAAATAATGCACTTTGTCAAAAATGTGAATTTTCCTCTTATAATTACGTTACTATTCACCTATAACTTCTAATGATCACAAGGATAGTTTTTATACGAAAATAAATATATTCCACTCGGCTATGTGAACCAACAGTTTCAACGACGTAATGCTCGATACAATAATCACGAAGTTCGTAATTTATGTTTTCCGAATAAGTTATAATTGTGAAAAAATATTTTTTCGTTTTAATGTATTGCTCAAAGTGTATCTTTTATGATTCTTTTATTACTGGTTCAGTTATTTCTGGAAAGCATGCTAAATATTTCAATGCATTTGTGAAATCGCTTTTGTCTAGGTGTTTGAAATTAGTTGAATACGTCAAGCTGAACTAACAGATATTCAGATTTCAGAACTGAATATATAATTTCCTTTCAAAATCATCAGTTATATATTTTCCAGACTTTCCTTTCTTCAAATGAAAAATCGAGAGGTAAATAATTTATTTTAATATTTATTTCAATAACTATTTTTTATATTACATTAAAAAGAATTAACTTTGGACACTTCAAAAGCTATAGATTAATCTTATAACCACTAAAAAAAATATTTCTCTTATTGTGTACTTCTGAACGTTTCATTTCATTACACTAGATCAATTCAATTTTCTTAATATTATCAACACCAACTGAAGTACCAACTAAAGGATTTAACTTATCTGACGAATTAGTCAATTAATTTTTTTTAAATTATGGTGACAGGTGAATTTGAAATCCAGAACCAACACAGAAAAAAAAATCCAAAAATTGATCTTTTTTCAACTGACATTTTTATATCGGGTATAGCCTTTCCAGGTTTTGGAAACAAATATAACTTATCAATTTCAACTTTCACTTTAATGTATATCAAGTGAACTGATCTATGACCAGGGGTGAAAACGACTGAATTACTAAAATGCTATTGAAAAATAGGGATTGGTGATAGAAGGGTAAAAATTGAGGGTTGTATGTATTTGTCAATGCCACATCATTTAAAAATAAAAACAGAAAGTTTTGCCTGAAAAATTAAAAAAATGTTTAACGTGGAACACCCTTTTCACTTGGGGGGGTATGAAAAATAAATTGAAACCTACCAGACCTACCGAATATACATATAACATTTCATGGAAATCGGTCAAGCTGTTTCCGAGGAATATGCCAACTAACACTGTGACACAAGAATTTTACACAGTACATTTCTTTAATGACCCCCCCTTTTCATTTTTTGAACTGGTCGACTCAAAAAATTGGAATTCAGGGTAATGAAATAAATGCATGAATACCTACTTTATTTTGAAGTGTAATTGACAGATGAAACTTTCAAGATGGCGACTGGGCGTCATCTGTTAATGAATAAATAAAATGGAAAGGGGGGGTCTTGTCATACATCATTTTGAAGCTCCTGACGAATACTTCACAACTCAAGAATATGAAATCAATATCTTCACCTACTACAAAATGGCGGACCATTCAATAATTTCCTGAAGGCAAACACATCAATATTGATATTTCTAGAAATATTCCGTTTTATCTGCCACATGGCAATTTCAACAACCCGATAAGGTTTGTTAAGAAAAAGTAGAAAAATACCACAACAACTTCTAAAATGGTCAATTCTCGTATCTGTAGAAAATATTTGAGGGAACTTGTATCCAAATTCACAACTACCAGTAGTGTACATAACAAAAAGCCCCCAGGTCATCCGTTCATTTCGAAAGAACAGCAAGTGCACATAAATTGTGAGATGGTAGTAAATACTAAACAGTCTACTTATTCCATCGCGAATGTTTATGAGGTGTATCCTTCTACTGTGTGGAGACTTTTGAAGCGGAATAGGTATCATCCATACAAAATCAAAATGGTACATCAATTATCTGAAGATGACCCTGATCAAAGAACAGAATTCTGCGAAATCATGACGGAAACCATTGCAAGGCATCCTACCTATCTCCACAATATTTGTTTCACTGCCAAATGTTCATTTTTTCAAACGGCAATGTTCACAAACAAAATTGCCGTTATTGGAGAGACACCAATTTTTCACGTTTTCCGGGAAACGCATACCCAATATCCAGAAAAAATTAACGTTTCAGTAGGAATATTGGGAAATCATATTGTAGAACCTCTAATTCTTGATCAAAATCCAACAGGGAAATTGTATTTGAATATGTTGGAAACTACTGTTGACCCTATTATCACTGAAATCGTCGAAGTGAATCCTGATGAATTCGATATGGATTTTGTAATCCTACAAGATGGAGCACCACCACATTACTCCAGACAAGTTAGAGACTATTTGGATTCTATTTTTTCCAGTCGTTAGATTGGCCGTCGAGGTCCTACAGAATGGCCAGCCCGCTCACCAGATTTGACACTTTTGGGGCTATTCGAAGCAAAAGGTGTACGAAACTGAACCTTCTTCAATATTGGATATACGGCAGAGAATAATAAATATTTGTAAAGATATTGACGTTACTGTGTTCAAAAATGTTCGGCGTGAAATATCGGATAGGCTGTTCATATGTCATATGCATCTTCTGAACTGACCTCAAGCTTATTACCTCATGTTATGTAGTTGAATATCAGTGTATTCAGGCAACTATTGAAAGTTCCGCCATTTTGTAGTAGTAGAAGATATTGACATTATATTCTAGGGTTGTGAAGCATTTGTCAGGAGCTTCAAAATGATGTATCACAAGACCCCCTTTTCCATTTAATTTTTTTCCAGATTGCGCCCAGTCGCCATCTTGAAAGTATCATCTGTCAGTTTCACTTCAAAATAAATTATTCATGCATTAATTCCATTATCCCAAATTTCAGTTTTTTGAGTTGACCCGTTCAAAAATTAAAAGGGGAAGGCCTTTAAAGAAATGCACTGTATACTACAGAACGCCGATTTTTTTGTCACGCAACACTACAGAGGATGAGAGAGTAAAAAACAATAGAATATTGCTATTTTTGCTATTAGGACACCAAATTTGAAGTGTATACCAATCATAACATTTTATACACGTTACACAGCGTAATTACATATGTCTTTGTAATCAGTGAAGTCACTTGCCAATCCGGTATTCTTGAATTTGTCAAGACTCTATCTCTGATCTTCATTATTTCTTCAATAGTACCTGTCACCCACGGAGCTAGGCATTTCATACTATAAATGTTTGGATCTGGAATCTGCCAAGTTTCTGTGAGGACAATGCAGTCAATAGTAGAGTCTAAGTTGTTTAAGAGAATTTTCATCTCGTCTATATTTTTTTAATACTCCGAACATTGTTATGTAGTAGCTTAAAATTTGTGTTCCTATTGTTAATTTTTAATATTTTCTAGACAATATGTTCGTTCAGGCTGGATTTCAAAATCTCTTATGTATTGATCTATTGAAAAACTATATCTGAATGTTTAATGAAATTATTTGTGCCTTTATGTCTTAGTCAGTGAAATAATAGAAAGAACAATTATTATTACAAATGTGGTGAGAACACAGGAGATTATATATTAGAAATGAATAGAAATAAATATATTTGTGTGTCTATGGTTTGAAAATCTTGTAATTATAGTGAATATACACTTATCTTCTCGGACTTTTCTGGGTGTTTGGCTTCCCTAGAGTAATTTCTTTGTAATTCTTATCACTTGTTCCTTTTCTCGGCGTGGTATTCTGAGTATGGTGTTCTGAAGATCTTTGTTCCGTGCTAGTTGTTGTTTCCAATGATACTGGTGGCAAGGATGTGAATGACCGATTTTAGTTTCTTTCTCCTGATTCTCGAGATCTGCAGGTGTGAGTATTTTTTTAAATAAAACAGGTATTTTTGGGATCTTGGTTTGCGATAGCGAGGTGTTTTCTTAGGATCTTACTGTCGGTCCGTTGTTTTTTGGTGAAGTCGTTGGCAATGCTTATTGGAGAGCCTTTCAAGTTCTTTTTGTTCTTGAGAATCTTCAGTTTTTTAAGGTATGACACAAATTCAACCTTCACAGGGGAGTGGTGGTATCTACCAAGTTGTTGTTTTAAAGATTGGGATATTTGGGAAAAAATTAATTTATAGTTTATAGTGTATGTAGAAACCTACACTTCCACCTCTGACATTCCTATCTGCGCACGAATTAGGGTATAATTTCGTATGTTGAATATGTGTGAATATTTCCAGAAAGTGCGATTTTTTTAAGTGTATATCCTCATAACTTGTAGACCTAGAAACAAAGGCTTGGAAGATAAGTTGTAGGAATCTTATTTTCTACTACATTAAGTAGAATTCTGTAGCTGAAATAAACCAAATATAAGTGGAAATCCGAAAAAAGTGCTCAAGTGTGTTCTAGACTAAAATATTTCTCAGAAATAAACATATGTAATACCAGTAAATCCTGTAATTTGTACTGTAACTGAAAACTTACGTTAGGTTAGGTTAGGTTAAAAGTGAGTGAGCCTAATAGACCCTCCGCCGCAACTTGCAAGGATTTATTGTGGCTCATACTTATTCAAACCCGACTAAATAAACCCAGCTTCTTGATGAAGCCAATTAGTTCATATGGTGAGTGATCCTTCAGGTCAGATGGTAAAAGTGAGGTTCTACCAAACTGCTATTTTATCATTTTCCTTACAATCACTTGAAATCTATTTTTCGCCAGTTTCGAATCTAATTCAGGTATTAGTTATTTCAGTAATCACCATTAGTCAAAGTTTTATAGGCGGTTTTCTTTATTCTCTGCCATTTTATTTTATGGTGACTCAATTCAAATAACTCCGATAAAAATTTTTGTCTGATCTATAACTTGTTACAAAGTCAACTTGCATGTTATTCTCTGGAAATTATATACTGAAACCGTCCGACGTTCTACCCTTTTAGATGAAAATAACCTGAACAGTGAAAAAATAAGAAGTATTGCTGAAGTTTATTGCAAAGGTAACCGAGGTTTAAACATCCACTTTATTCGAATTTTATTTCAGATTAGTATTCATGCCATGGAGGAAGGTCACTGCCTCATAGTGATGAAGGGTGCGCCGGAACGCATTTTAGCGCGTTGTTCAAAGATGTGCACCGTTAACGGAACGGAGGAAATGACGGACGAGATGAGAATTCTCTGCGACAAAGCCATGACGGAGCTAGCTGAAAAGGGCGAAAGGGTATTGGGCTTCGCTGATCTGATGCTGGACAACTCCTACACCAAAGACTACCCGTTCTGTGCTGAACCTCCGAACTTTCCTAGGAAGGATCTCAGATTCGTCGGTTTCATGTCTCTGATCGATCCGCCCAGACCTCAAGTTCCGGATGCTCTCAAAAGGTGCAGAAGTGCCGGTATCAGGGTGGTGATGGTGACTGGTGATCATCCGGTAAGTTTTGTATTTTCAATATTCTTGAAGTAACGTGAAAAACGTAAATCATTAAGCATCAACCATTCAGAAAACACATATTTTTGAATTATCAAAAGCACGTAGACTTCAATATATCACTTCTCAATTACTTTGCTAGATCAATTCTCTTGCTTTCGCTGAAACTGATTACTCTCGGCAAGTCTGCCGTAATTTATATAGCAATGGAAATATTTTGAATTGCCATTGCCACGATCGCTTATTATTGTTATTGTGTTGTATTATCGCTGAACATATGATATGTAGACTCATTGGCTTCGTAACCTTTTTCCATATTATTTTACTGTTTTATGATGTCCTTCACAAACCCCTCTTCGAAATTAATAGTATTGCTTACAATATTTAAGCTGACACTTGGCAAACTGGTGGTCTGCAGGTTTTTATACCTGACTTTTCGTCTGCTACTGCAGCAGACATCACCGAAAGAGATGCAGCAAAGTTCAAAGTCATCTACTTTGCTGCGATGCGCAATCTGGTGCGTTTTTACTTATTGTTATAAATCATGCCCAAAAGAAAATAACGCTGGCCGCCACTGGTAACTATAAACCAAACGTGACGTATCTAAGAGCGCGCAAATGCACAATGTTCCCTGTCGCTCTAGAATTAGCGAGAATGATGCTACCGATTTCGACGAAACTTCGGCGAAATTTCTAAGGCATTCGATCACGATATTTAAATGCTAGCCACAAGCATACCGAGGCAGTCAAGTGGCAATAGTTGAAGTTTAAGTTGAAGTGTTTGTTGTATTTAATGTGAAATGAAGTTAAGAATTGCTGTGGTACCTGATTGGTCTGACCCTTTCTCGATTATTAGGAGAATATTTGTGTTATGAAGTGCCGGTATCCATTTTTTATGTTGAAGCTCTCTTCCTTACGATTGAAATTATTCTTTAGTTTATTCATTTCTATGGTCTCTCTAAATAGACTTGGATAGTACTTACCCTAGTTTCGAATAGTACTTTCATGTGTTCGAAGGCAATGTCATGGCTGCCTCTGAGAGAGCGTGTTTTGCAACTGCCGATTTATCTGTTTGGCCAAAGTGCCAACTTCTTTTATACTTAGTTGAGCACGTTTCATCACTTCATTTCATGGTTCCGATGTAGAACGAACCACAACTAGACGGTTTTCAATATTCTCCGATGATCATCCTTCCAAAGGGGCTGTATTTCTGAGTATTGTTAGGAGGTCAATAATAATTATCAAATGGAATGCGTTGTTAGACTAACTATAAAATAATTGCTCTCAATTTTGCGTCAATCGCTGATGACACCAAACGCCAATCAAGAACGCGTTTAATTTAAACGAGGACATTTTTCCTTCAATTCAAGACAGTCTCTTTAGGAAATTCACCGAAAACAATTTGAGGTAGCAGGAAACACCAATTTTCACTGCCAATTAGTCAGAGAAGCTATGGATTATACTGTAGACGACCCCTCCCGATATAGAAGGCCCCGACACTCTGTCGAATGAGGCTCCTATGTCCTCCGTTGAAAGATGAACAATTTCTTCATCCATCCCACCCTAGCCAGGTAGGGGTACACCGTGAAGGGCGGTACTGATGTCTGAGGATATTCATGCCGCCATGCCAACAATATCCAACATCAGTTATGACCCGTTTGTCCTTCTGGCGAACACCAGTCCAAAGGGTAAGGAAGCCAGGCTCCAACCTGTTCGAGATCAAGATGGCTGTCGAGAATTTTCACTGCATTATAGTTCTGGCACTGTTCTCTGGCCAAAAAGTACTGGTTGCCATATAAGTATGTTCAAGTGGCTCCATCAGTTTCTGTATCTGTAGAGTGTACTGATGAGTATAGACTCACAGCACGTAGACCACATGTGATCCATTATACATCCTCCCGAGGAGTTGTCCTCCCAAGTCATTATCCATCCTGTCCTTTCCAGGAAGGTGGACAGGTCATTAGGAAATATCTTCTTTATATTGGCAGGTGTAGGCCAAAACTCGCCGAACACATATTCTCTTTGGCAACCTTGAGGTGTCTCACGACTTCTTCAACCTTCTTGGGGTTCCCTCCGTAGAGGTGCACAAGTGAGAAAGCTTTCCTGAAGCGGCAGCCGCTTCCTTTCCTTTATTCAAGGCGGAGCTCTTAGCGCCCGCCGCAGGAACCGTCCTTGCTGTTGGAGGTGGAATAGGGGAGGAGGAGGGTGTACTTATAGTTGCTGTCACTTCTGCCTCTGTCGCTTTCTTTTTCCTTTTGGCCGCGGCGCCGCAAATTCGCTTACGCCTTGGCCTTTGTATTACATCACAAGGTGATCTGCTGTGTCCAGCCTCATTCCAAGCGGTAGATTGGGATGGACATTTCTGCTCAGCCCCAGCCTCCGCCTTAGATTGAGGTGAGCCTTCTGTCCAGCCTCGGGATTGGTTTTTGTTTCATTCATGTGTGTTCCCACGATTAGCAAAGGAAGAGTTGGTCACCTCTGTCAGAGCCCCGCATTATCAGAGGTAGGCTGATTACAATGAGGTTTCGCCTAGTTCTCCAAGGGGATCATTCGTAACCACATATCACCCTGCGGCCATTCAGCTGTCGGTACGATTCCTTACACCTCAGCTTGGGTAGGCTGGTCTATGGTGGCATGTTTTGCAAAGACTTTTGGGAGTTTCAGTTCCCCTCACCCTACTCATTTCTGCCACTCACCAGGAGTTCGGCGACCTCGTCCGTAAGGACACATCGGCTTCCCGGGCAGGGCCTCCAGTCCCCTGACCGTTCCCCTATCCGACACCTGGGGAGACGCCCAACCCACGGGCTCCATCAGTTTATTTATCTTGCATTTATTCTAGTTCATTCATAGACCAAGATAAATTTCGTTTAATTGTTGTACTAACTTTTGGTCCATTTTCTGTGTCTCAGGCGGAGAAAGATGTTTTTACAACTCGTCTCTTTCTCTTCATCTCGCCCTTCCTGTTTCTTTTCCATTTCTGGAAATGGAATGTTCGGAATGCTGAAAAAAGAATGTCTGGACGTGGTTTACAGAACGAATCATAGTTTCACAGTAAGTTTATCGAAAACAATAAAGACAAAATTTCTGTGTCGGATAGATCGGGATTATATAAGTTGACTTGTGGCTCTTGCCAAAAACTTTGTATTGGCCAGACAGGAAGAACTTTTTCCCAAAATACTAAAGAGAATAGAAGTTGCAGTAGCGTCTTTTAGCAAAAGTACATAAGGACATAAAAAAAGGACATAAAATATTCATTTGTAATTCTTCATATTCTGATCGAAAATCAATCAAAACTGTTTTTTTATCATTCCAGGTAACAGCCAAGGCGATTGCTAAGCAAGTCGGCATAATCAAGTCGAAAGACGTTATAGACGCCTTCAACGTGAACATATTGGAAACTCTACCTCCAAATATTAAAGATAAGGCAATAGTCATTCATGGTTCTGCGTTAAGAGATGCCACCAATCAGGAATTGGACAACATACTGTTCAATTTTAAGGAAATCGTTTTCGCGAGGACTTCACCAACACAAAAATTGCATATCGTTGAAGGCTGTCAAAGATTGGGAGAAATTGGTAAGTTCTGAGATACGTTCAAACCCGTTGATATGAAGTTCGTGAGATGAAAAGTCACTAAGGATTATTTTAATTTCCAAGATTATAAAACCTAATCAAAAAAACTTTTGTTGAGTCGTCGTATATAATTTCAATATTTATTGAACGATTCTATTTGAAGTAGTTATAGTGATAATGTTTAAAAATAAATATTGAATATTACTGGAGTTTTTTCCGAACACCAAACTGTCATTTCAACACCTCAACCCGCGTTTCGATCACCAACTGATCATCTTCAAGACACTACACCAAAGGTTCCAAACCTTTTCGCCAATTATATAAATTTCAATAATTCTGACCGAATTATTTTCATTGGTTTTTTTAGTCAGGGTCGGTGTATATTCATTTTTCCATCAAAATTAATTTGTCACTCGTTGTATTTTTCTCCACTGTCTCTTTAGATTACAATCGTTCAATACTCCTAATTTATCTCCATTTGAATTGCCAGTTAGGTGTCAGAGCCTCGTAATCGTTGGGATCCGTAGATACTTTTGTTATTGGTCTAGTATTGGCCATGTTCTCTACTTCAGCGAATAGTGTTAACAAAAGTTCTTCATTCAATTTTTGAGTTTATGAAATGGTATAGAACGATACTGTGACCGAAATAACTTAACTTTTCCATACCCCTTCCATGTGGGGTAATGTCGGTGGGATGGTTTTCCATTCGATATTATTAATTTGAGTATATTCTTGAATCTTTTGACTACCAATTCCTTTCCACACCATTTTCAATCCTTCTACAGACCCTAGAAATTTAGGTTAGGTCCAAAGTGAGTGGGTCTATTCGACCCACCACCACAACCCGCAAGGGTTTATTGTGGCTGACACTTATTCACACTCGACCAAATGAACCCACCTTCTTAATGAAGCCGATTAGTTTCTATTGTGAGGGGTATTTCAGGTCAACTCTAAAAACCTGATTCAGTCCCCTGCGGGGCAGGCACAAAGTATATGCTCTGCTGTTTCATCATTAATGAGGTAGTCGGACAGTCAAGGTGCAAGTTTTCCACCTTGATAACCGCAACAACCTTCCCATATGAGGAGTTTTGTACATCAGCTACATCTGAGGATGCCTTAGATTCAACCGTGCAGGGCTTTTTCGCCTCTGGTTTTGGTGAATCATCATTTGAGCGCAAACGTTTGCTAAACTGCTCATGGGAGGTTTGTTTCTCCACCTGAGACAGATTCTGCGTACGCCACTCAAGAATCTGGTGCAAGGCACTTTCATAAGGTATCCGGCTCTTGAGGAGACGACTCTCTCGTTTCCTGGCTACATCACCAAACCTTTTTTTTAGGTTCAGTTATTGGATCAGCAGTTGGAGAGTTAGGAAAGTCTCGCTCCTGATCTGAATTTACAGGGAGGTCAGTGGGAGTCGTAAGCTCGACATCCATCTCCTCTGTAGACTCAGCGTTAGAGAGAATTTTTAGGTTTACTCTGTCCGTAAAAGTCCAAAGAGTAACTAGAGAAAAAAGGTTAATCACGGCAGAGCCCCGCATTGTCGTGACAAGGCGATGCTACGACGAGAGGGCGCCTGGTATCTCAAGGGTTACGTTAGAAACAGCTGATAGTCTCAGTGTCATTCATCCTCCCGGTACGGATACATACATCTTAGGATTAAGCCATCGTTGGGATGCTATTCAGTTGGTGAATAACAGAACCACAAGTGATTCTGTCATTCCCGCATCCAGCAGGGCTACGTGGAAGCAGGCATCCGATGGCTGATTTGCTCAACCCCCACATCCCAAGCCAATGCACCCAAGCCAAAAATAGTATGCACAGTGGTTCAGGCAGTGAAAGATGAACAACGACAGCCAACCCGCCACCCTAGAGATTTAGTTGTGTTATGTTACAACATAGAGTCATGATAGTGGAAGTGGTTGATAATGAAAATGCTACCCCAAAATAGATATCACCAATCGAAAGACATGTAAATAGTATTCCCCATCATTTTTCCTGTCGTCTTCCAACTACCACTGTAAAGGGTCCAAAGTTATTTATTTCAGTGAATGTGAAAGGTTTCATATCTGGAATGAGTCTTTCAACTGGAAGTTTTCTCATTATTGGTATCTTTAGCTCAGCCTTATCAATCCAACACAACTGGCGAAAAAAGAAGATGGACTTTACTTTACTACATCCATGATTCAATATTTTTGTCTTTTTGTTCACTTAAAACTAGTTCAATACCTTGATATTAATACCTTCCACGGCAGTTTTAAATCAGCAGTTTTATGAAACGGTCTTCAGATATTTACTGAATATATTTTTTTATATAGTTATAGTGATGTTTTTTTGAAAAAAAGTTGGTAGACGTAATATATTTTTGACACCGAAAACCTTCCTTTTTCATCAATTACATGAATTTCAATAAGTCTGACCGAATTATTACCAACTATTGTGATATAAGAACTTTTGTTGTTAGCTGTTATATGTATTTTGTACTTATATGTTTACTCGTTTCTTTTTTCCTGTACAATTTATCATGAATTTGATTCCAAGTTTTCATTGAAGAATTAAGTTTGAGTTGAACGTTTTTGAACATCGCGTTATTCAACCAATCGATCAATTAATTCGCCTAATTTTCCATTATAATGGATTTGAAGCCGTCAACTATATTTACAGCCTACTCATGAAAAAAATGTTTCAGTTGCAGTCACAGGGGATGGTGTGAATGATGCTCCGGCCCTGAAAAAGGCAGATATCGGCATTGCAATGGGTATTTCTGGCTCAGAAGTATCACAACAATCCGCAGACATGATCCTTCTCGACGACAATTTCGCCTCGATCATCACAGGAGTCGAGGAAGGTCGTAGGATATTCGACAATCTAAAGAAGTCTATCGCTTACACACTGGCATCGAACGTACCAGAAATTTTACCGTTTTTGAGTTTTGTTCTTCTCAACATTCCACTTCCATTAGGTAAGCTCACTGATTTTCGTTTTCAAGAGCCCACACTTCATAACTTGAAAAGAGAGTCAACCAAAGAAATGTGTCTTCATTTGTCTTCTCCCTTCTGCTCCCTATACATTACTGCTTTTTCTACTTGGTTTTTTCAGGTGTCATGGCAATTTTATGTATAGATCTTCTAACAGACATGTTGCCCGCTATCAGTTTAGCCTATGAAACGGCCGAAAGCGACATCATGATGCGTCCACCCAGAAACCCGAGGAAAGATAAACTTGTGACCGGGAAGCTGTATTTTCTGGCTTATGGACATATTGGTATGATAGAAGCTCTAGGCGGGTTCTTTGTTTACTTCGCCATTATGGCCGAAAATGGATTCTTTCCTGGTAGACTCTTCGGTAAGTAATGATTGGTATGGCCCAGGTTGGAAAGAGTATCTAGTAATAGTACCACCAAAATGGTTCTTCAAAGAAAAAAATGTTTCTTTCTGAAAGAACATCACTTAAGTAAAAAAAATGTACAATCGAAATTGTGACTTGAATCAATGCTAAGATGCACTGCCCTGTAAAACAAAACTATTGCCACATCTTGGTATGAGTTGAAAACTTGTTGCGACAAAGATCAAATTATTGACCAAAGTATTGAAGGAATGAGGTAAAGAGTTATAATTATGAGCTATTTCCTTCGAATTCTTTGTTTTATGAGACGCAATGGTAAAAAAGTTTGATTATCCTTGTCCAGAGTTTTCCAAAATGAAAATAAAGATATTTTTAAATAAAGAAACATTCATTGTTTGGACGAATGAGTTCAAAATATGAAATCAGCATTTCTTCCATATGAATATAACTCGAAGTTAAACTTGCAGTCAGTGCAAAGAGAATGCAATAAGTGTTGAAGTTGTTCACTCAAAATATAAAAGCCACAAATTTTCGATGTTATCAGAAGTGGTGATTCAAGTGAAAAAATCTACTTTAGTTAATCCAAAAGCTATTGCATTGTGAAACTATTGTTGCAGTTTTGTAAACTATGCAAAGTACATCTTTGAAATGAGAGTTAAAATGTATATTCATTTTATTGATATACATTCGAACAGAATAGTTCATTAAACTTCAAAATAGGCAATTGAACTATTCCAAAAGTAAGAAATTCAATAGATAGCTCACTCTGTGCATTATGCAACAATTCAAATTGAAGAAACATATATATCATCAGATATTATCAAGTTATAAATGAATAATATGAATTATAATTTCGAATTCAGTACAAGTTGATTTTAGACACAGTGTGTTCAACCTTAAGTCGGTCCTATTGCCGAATCAGAGAGCTTGTAGTGTCTTTTTCGTTGATTAACGTGGTGCAATCAAAAACACGATTGAATATCGCATTCTAGATTTATTTCGAAGAATGTTTCTTCATTGAGACAACCTTTATATTTCTACCTTGATTGATTGTACCCAAAAATAACAGAGTTACTCGTCTTTCTTACTTTTCGTCTACAACCACCATACCGACTACAAATACCATACTGTACAAATACCATGGTCGTACAGTTAAAAAGGCTACAAGAAAGGGTTACAAGTGTACCTAAAAAGATGTTTCGTATATTTATTGTAATTTTCAAATCTGAACAATGAATACCTTGACGATATTTATCCTGACTACAGAATAGTTAGAACAACACAATTGGGAAATTAATTCAGAATATTGTCTCTGGAGGATAGAAGAAACCGAAATATACCAATATTTCTATTCAAAATTTATATTTCAATGTTATTCATTAATGTAATAAAGCCTTTCAAGTTCAGAAAAGGGTTGACAATCGATTATGGTAGAATTATAGGAAATGCATTTTTTGAAAAGAATCGAAAACGCGATGTTTAATTGTATTTTTGTTAGCACCACGTTAATCAGAGGAAAACACTACTACTCTTCTAATGTGACCGAACTCGTGACTTCAATAATCAAGAAATTAGCAATAGTGCCGACTTGAGTTTGATTACAGTGTTGGTGTGGAACTCAACACGCTCAATTGTCTTTTCTCATTAACTCCTTTTGTTTTTAGTTGATTCAATATTTCAACACATTTTTTTCTCAGAAATCTACTCAGTTCCTAGTCTGAACGTCAAGACCCTGCATGTTTTTTTGATTCGTTTCTTGATGGTACCTAATTTTTTTAAACTACAAGCTCTTGGCTGATTCAGTACTAGGAAAGGTAAACTTTGAAGCAGTCGAAGTAATGCTCCATTTATGGTGTGATATTTATCATTATTCACTTCGATTCCTTTGACAACTATATGCGTTTCCTGAGTTAAAAAAAGCTCAGCACAGATCTGGTGCTTGAAACCTCAAGATTTCTAAACAGTTTCTGAAGAACTTGAAAAACTTGGTCATAGTATGGACTACTAAAAATGATGTTCATGGTGTTTCTCCCGATATCTTTCATGCAGTATTAATTCAGTTACAGCACTTTTTCAGGTATTCGTGAAGAATGGGACTCGGAATCTATAAATGATTTGATGGATTCCTACGGACAGGAATGGACATATGAACATAGAAAACAACTGGAATATACTTGCTACACTGCTTTCATGATATCAGTTGTGGTGACACAATGGGCCGATTTGATCGTTTGTAAGACCAGGCTAAATTCGATTTGTAAACAGGGTAAGTTCAAAGTTAATCGATTTCGGGAAATTATTCAGTGTGAAAAAAAAGTTAATTAATTTTGGGTTTTTTACGTAATCTTTTTTTTTTCAGGAATGGGTAACATGGTGTTAAACGTTAGTTTGGTAGTAGAAACAGTTGTTGCTTGCATGTTGTCGTATCTTCCAAAGATGTATTATTTGAAATTCTATCCAATTTTATTCAGATGGTGAGTATATTTTTTGTGGTTAGGGAAGCATGGGTAAACAAGATCTTTTTTCTTCTCAAAAAAGTTTTAAGGGTTAAAAAACATTCTGATATTATTCGAAAACAATCTGTAGTTCAAACACTATATCCTATATCATATCGTCATCTTCTTGAAAATATATTTCGTTTCCAGGTGGATTTACTCTTTTCCTTTTGCCATATTCCTCTTCATATTCGACGAATTCAGAAAATGGCGCCTTCGGAAATATCCTGATGGATGGTACCGAAAAGAAACTTATTACTAATCGTTTGAAACCACCTCGTTTGTATTTTTTTAGGTAGTTTGTAATTTTGTAGTTGATATGTTTGACAGTTTCGGGAATACATTTTTTTGTAGTAAAGCTATAAAAATTAGATATATAACTGTTGGGATTTATGGTTGTTGAAAAATGTGTAGTTCAAGAATAACGTTATTTTGAAGAAGTTAGATAATACTTTAAGTTATATTATTCACCACGTTGCATCATTGCAGCAAATGCCATTTCATTCATCACATCAGAATATGTCCACCGCAACTGTATTGAATGCCACTGCATGTCAAAACATTTGAATAAATAAAGATTTTAAGTTTTTATTTCCTATAATAATTATTCGTGATTCGAATAAAATTGTGTTTTATATATACGGTGTTCCAATAGGGACTTCCGACAATTTGTGAAAAAAATTGTTATACAAATTTTATGTACCCGCTTTAAGGGGCTGTATCTTAACAAGGGATGCTCCAATGAAGTTTCTTTATATGAAAGATCCTACCTTTTTTTCGATGAGGAATCACCTCCTTAAATGTTTTACTCTTATTTAGTTACACCCTGTATAATTCTCAATAGATTTGAACAACTCGTGACCTATTTTCCAAATCGGATGTTGCTTCAACAAAATCAACACTCAAGTTCACTTGACAGTTTGTAATTCTGCATTTCGTCAGCTGTAATTGGCTTATAACTTTCAACATTCATCGTAATAATTAAGAGTGGTACTGAGCAAATTATTCTCAGAATGAGCGGTTATTTTCTAAGTTAACATGACATCTGAATGTCGGCTGCAAAGCCTCCGTTGACAGAAACCAATGTCCTCCCATTATGCACTTTCTACTTTGGACTTTATTTCGTATGAGGATCAGTTGATCGCGAGACGATGAGTATAGAATTAGTGAATGAATGAAAATGTAGGTGAATGTTTTTTATTTACCGAACTTTCGAGCATTATAATCCGACAATCGTCTACTTGAACTCGAACGATGATAAAAATAGAGATTTTGTCCGGGCAAAGACAAATTAGTTAGAAACAATAATGTGAACTTGTACTACTTTTTGGGTTAAGCGAAATATGGATAAGTATATACGAGGAAAAACTATTTTGAAGTTCTATACACGAAATTACCTCTCCGAGATGAAGATTTTTCGCTAATAAACAAGTATTAGGGTGTTTCAAAAGTTTTGTACGTTTATCTGTTCATCATCTGCTTCCGTTCAATTGACAATTGACAGCATTCCTTTCATCAAGAATTTTTTTTGTGAAAAGTTGTGTTGAGAGAAAACAAAAACTCACTTGTGCACTTGTGCGTTCGAGGTCAATCTACCCACTTTCTTGGGTGTGAAGAGGGGCTAACAATTGGTCAAATTGAGGACCGTTTTGCCTCTTTGGAGTTCTTGAAAGAATGCTTGTATGTTGCTGGTATCCCAGTTTCAGATGAAAATTTGGCATCGGAATTCCAAAATGTTGATATTGAACTGACTGTTGGCCTTCTTGGAGGAAAAGTCCATGGTTCTCTGGTCCGTGCTGATATGGTTAAAGGACAAACACCGAAAGCGGAGAAGCAAAAAAAGAAGAAGACTGGCAGAACAAAGAGGCGTATCCAGTACAACATGAGGTTCGTTAATGTAGTAGCTACAGCATTCGGACGCAGCCGAAGACCAAACTCTAACTCAGCTCCTGCTTCTTAGATATAAAATGTATCGACTTGAACAGTTTGCTGCTGAAAAAAAATCTGAGTCTACTCAAAACTGTAATTTCTCAGTGAATACTCATTCAATTCGATCGAAATAAGCGCCATTTGAATCAGTGCGCTTTTTTCAACGTAACACATGTCTATCAATTCAGTCAGTATAAAAATTGGGTACTCGAAGAAGTCGACGAAAGCCGTTACCCGACTGCAGAAAGTTACAGTGAGATACACGTATCTGATCCACAAAAAAAACGATATACCTATGAATAAATGAGTATAAAGTGATAGTAGATTTCACTCGGTTTGCAAATATATTTATTGATTTCAATGTTTTTAAATTACATGGTAACTAATTCAGTACCTACTTGTTAGTTTGTCTCCAGTAGAATGATTGTCACTGAGATGAATCAGAACCAAAATTAACGAATCAAAGTTTGAATTGCTACCTCGTGCACCTCATTCGCCAGATTTAGCCCTCTCTGATTATTTTCTGTTCCCAAACTGAAAGAAATGGCTCAGTGGTCAAATATTTTCCAACCATGAAGAAGTGATGTCGACAGTTAATGGATATTTTGAGGAGCAAACTGTTTTTATTATAAAAACGGTATCGAACTTCGTCGTAGGGAAAAGTGTATAGAGTTGCAAGGAATATGTTTCCTTTGTTGGTAGAATACTTCTGGGATCACCCTCGCAGCACAAGAGTTTCTATTATTGCCGCTATGTATTTGTGAATTTTCGAAATTTATTGTGTTACATTTTTTTATTGCGATATTTTTCAAAATTTACTTTTTGCATCTTCGTATAAATAACTAATCGTTTCATTCATCACTTGGTGAGTTATTCCTCTTCCTCGAAAAGTTTATTCGTTTTTTATTTCAACATAATATCGACACATTTCCTAATTTGAAATTGGTTTCTTACTATATATTTTCAGATAATGAAAAAAATAACAGTTCCTGTTTGGAATTATATATTTATTCAACAAATTAAAGGAGATAGCTCACTCTTAGTCACTTCTGTAACCTTAAAGTGATTGAAGATGACTCTGATTTTTTTATCTTTGTGCGAAAATAAATAAGTACAAAATATACTTCAGGCATTTATCAATAAAGAATATGCAAATGGAGAGTATTATAAAAACTTCATTGTGCCTATTGTAAACACTACATATGTGCAGCGATTCAAAGAGGTATTAAGGAAATTACAACCACAACGGTGAGAATTCTCAGAACTAATAATGGTTATAAATCATTCACATTGGGAATTATGATTAAAAAACGTTATTGGCCATTGTTCTGTTCAAATAAATACATCCGGTTATTTATAACACTTGAGTCACTGTGAAGATATTTTGGCCCCTTTATTTTGCGAATATATTTGATGTTCGATGATTCGGAATTTGTTCGAATGAAGTGAACAAAACTTGAACATGTGTCTGTGACATTCACTTCCTTGGTTATGTAACAGGTACAAACATAAACTCAAGGACGAACTCTGTACGCAAGATGAAGGACTGTTATTAGGATCACCACTTTCCCCAGTTGAAGCCAACATATATATGGAGTGGTTAGAAACTCTGGCCATTGAAGAAGACCCTGGTTGAGATACGTTGAAGACACCTTCATAGTATGGAACCATAGGAATACTGAACTAGACATCTTTCTGAAGCATATCAAGAGCGTGATACCTTCCGTCACCTTTACAATGAAGAAGGAACTCCACAACGAATTGCCATTCTCAGACGTATTGGTGAAGAGGACCAACACTAAGTGGGAAACATCTGTATACCGAAAACTAACCCACACGAGACAGTATCTGAATCACCAATCACCAATAGAGGAATCATCAAGACTCCAGTGGATCGCTCTGTAATACGAAGGAATGTCTCGAGAAGAAACTAGGCATCATCAGAAAAGATCTTTAGCGGAAGGTCTCTCTTCTTATTTCTTCAAATTGTTCTGTGGCATTCTGCATCAGAGTTGACCTCTTCCAACGGTGGTAATCATACATCGGTGAAACTAAGAGGCCATTGAAAGTTTGCATTGCTGAGCACAAGAAACACACAGCGAGGAGAAACCAGCAAATCCGGAATAGGAGAGCATGTTTGGGCTCATCAAAACAACAGCTGAAATCATCCACAAAGAGGAACACTGGTTCAGGAGAAAATTCAAAGAAGCCGCGTATATGTTGTCCAGCAACGCATTTAGTCAAGCTAGCGTAGAGATAAGTAACATATGGAAACCTACTAAGAAGAGAACCAACTCCCGCCAAACGGTCGCCTCCTGCTAAAACCAATGAAGCGGTGAAAGGGAAGAGGGAATAGGTGAAAGCACTCGAATGACCTATAAATAGTCAGATCTCGGAGGAATAAGTCCAGGTATCAACCAAAAAAGATTGTGTATAGTAACAATCGAAACGTCGTGACATATCTTGGTATGAAATCTTTTAATTTTAATTTTTCATTTTTGTTGATAATATGTTTTTAATTTTCAGCTTTTATTAATATTTAATTTTTTTTTATTTTTTGATTGTTGCTTGTTTGTTATTTCTTTGTTAATTATCGTTTTTTGTTTAATAAAATTGTAATTTACGGTTGATCTTCTTAATTTTTTTCAGGGATTTCGAATCAATTTATATTATATTAGACAATGGAAGTCCGAACTGATGAGATACACCACGAAACATTGTCAACCACCTTCAAACAAATTAAAGGATAAGATTCTTGAATTATTTGCATATCTATATAATTGTTCACTTTGGCAACAATGATCCAAATTCTGAGATATTTTCCAAACACCCAGCACATAATAATCAGCGTCTGCCACAACAGATGTATATATAAAAGTACAAAGACTTCAAAATGATCCATTGAACGGGAAAGCGTTCCTTTATACATTCTTGTGAAAGTTTTTTCGTCGGATTTATTAATAGCCAGAAGCGCAAAAACAGAGAAATCGATAGAACAAGGACCTTCACAGCATTGTTTAAGATAATTGGTTAATACGTGATAGATTTCTAGTTACCAACGACGTTTAATATCCTGGCGGTTTCTTTTCAATCGTAGAAAATAAATTGAATAACACTGTCATATAGATAAAACATGATTCCTGATTCACTGACGCTTGAAATTGGAATCATCATTTCTGGCAGAAAATTTTGTTAGAATTAGACCTTGGATTCAATAACAAGTAATTAGTGTTACCTAATTAATGATCCCGTTCAATTGTAGGGTTTAAAGTCCACTTATTTTGGAAAGTTGTATTGATGTCATTACTGACAAGGACAACATTAGTAACTCGGTACATTTCCGGAATGCAAACGTTTTTAATCGATTTTTTGTAAAATCAAAGGAAATAGGAATCAAAAACCAAATCAATTAAGAATCCTTGTTAAATCTTAGCTCGCACAGGTCTCGACTTCTGAGGGTTGTCATTAGTAGGGGGGCGCCAGCTGGTTAACGGAAAAACATATTTTAACGGAATTGCTCGTAACAATATATTACGTTGAAAAAACTCCTTGTTTTTCCTTGAAGAAAAGCTTCAATCTTCTTTTAGTTTCATTGAATCTTAGATTTCTTAAGAGTTCATCTCTCAAAGAAAAAAAGAGAATGCAGAGAGGAGACGATTTCAGGCACATCTGTTCCGAACAGATAGAAGTGAGTTCTGACTAGATTCAGAGGTAAAAGATTGTTTCAATACCGATTACTATATTTTCAAGCACTTCGATAACTTTTTTCTACGGATGCTATACAATTTGCCACTTGTCCCATCGCCTTCATAGGTTCAAAACGAAGGATTTCTCAAGCAGTGAGAAATATTCGCCATTACAATCCGCATTACAAATAATTTCTCACTGTTATCACGATAATCCAAATCAGTCAAGAATTGTTACATGTCAGATTGATAAGACACGTTCTCCATGTTGACAACGCTACGCCGACGATTCGCTTGCAATATCCAAGTAGCCCATTGTCGGCGTTTCCATAACGACAAAACCGAAGCACTGTATAATTATTGCTGTCAACTTACCCAACGAAAATAGTTTTATTGTTGATTGCTATAGTAAAAACAGTTCAGATTTATTGAATATTGAATATAATGGAATACAAAGATTTAGAGTTGGAAAATACACCTCCAGAAATTGTTTAGAAAGCAATAGATGTTTGCATTAATTTGCCCCAGGCAAAAACGGCCTTCGACGACTTCATCAAATCCCGAACACACAATTTTTATGCTGATGGAAATAATCAACTTGTGTTACGTTGGCAAAAAACTTTTGAAACAACGTAACAAACTTATAAAATTTTTCGAGACTACTTCATTCGCTCAATATTCTGACCGTATATCGTATTTCAGAGAATTATTTCAATTGCTCCGTAAAGTAAAGTAAAGTAAAGCTGCTAACGAAGTAATAAAAGGGCTAAAGCGACTTCACAAGATTAAATCGGAAAATTCAATTATCGCGGATTCAATTCTGAATCATTGTCGAAACATTAAATTTGCGAAAGAGAGAAGATGCAGCGATAAAACCGTTTTCATTTCGCTGTGTTCTCATAGAACGGTTCAGCGACGAGCTGGTGTTGCATAATTGAATTTGAAATCGGAATATATTATTCATACAAGAATGATTTCATTGAAGAAAATTATCATTCTTATTACAGTCGTTTTCACGGACCAAGCGGTTAAAAAAGATACAAAAAACTTCACGAAACAATCATAATTCTCCAAGCTCAAAGTCGTATCAACGATTTTGGGAAGTGTGAAAACCTTCTGTACTTTTATTTGTCCTGTAACTTCCCCAAACAATATTTGTTCTAGTTCTTTATTTAAGGTAGGTAGTTTTTTCGAATTGGTGTAAAAATATTCGAAATGGTGTAAAATATATCAATAGCAAATACCTTAAATGCATAAAAACACTCAATAAAGTTTGAATCAACAACAGTACTGAAGAAATAATAAAATTATTTTCAGGAAAGACCAAATTTTTGCAGACTCGAGCTAAATTGAGAGATCTAAGCATCATCCACAGAGGTACAACCTGCAATTGAAAGAAGACAAGTACCTTACTTTAAAAAATGTGGATGCAACAGTCAAACTGAAGAAACATTAAACACATCGGTGTAATCCATCAACTCTAACTCCAACTATACAAGTTTCAAATCAGCAATCACTGAAAATCACTGATACCTAATGCGTTTCTTAACGCGAAAACAAACTTTTTATTCATTTCTAATGTAAATTTCAAATAGTTTTCGAAAAAAGATGTATACGAAGAACAACGGACCGAAAAGACAACCTTGAGGAACCCTAAATCACCGAATGAGATAATATCAATGTTTTATTGTTGACCAAGACGATCCAATTCAACTTAAAGGATCTGGTTTATCTAAATGACGCAGTGAAAGCTGCAGAGAAAGACAGATCGCGATTTTTCTTTCGACGGTCAATTTCTAAATTTGGTTTTGCATGCTTTGGGGACTGTTGATTATCTTGGAAAAGCAATGATTGAGATATGCATACTAACTCATATGCAGTCCTGAATTTGATATGGCTACACACTATTCAGTAATGGAAATACGATATATTGTCCCTTGAATGAAATGTTGCTTTATTTTCTCGGAATGAATATTTCAGCAGTATTGAAAAAGTATGAAATGAACCTGAAATTAATCCAAAATCTAAATTTCTTAAAGGAATTTGATACTGCTATAGGTAGCAAAAACCATTGATTGAAGAAAAAAAAACAGCACATGGACGTTTGACGATGGAGGGAATAGATACTCAAATTAAGCATAAAAGTATAGCGTAGCATTCAAAAAACTCTACGATTTATCGGTTAAATGAAGATCCAAAAATTTTGAAAAAAGAGTACAAGATTTGTCTAAAATTATGGTTAGGTTAGGTCCAAAATGAATTGGTCTACTCGATCCTCCACCGCAACCCGCAAGGGTTTATTGTGGCTCACCACCTATTCACACTCGACTAAATAAATTCAGCTTCTTGATGAAGCCGATTAGTTTGTATGGTGAGTGGTCTATCAGGTCAGATGGTAAGAGTACGGCTCTGCCGAACTCTAAAAACCTGATTCGGTCCACAGTGGGGCAGGCACAAAGTATGTGATCTGCTGTTTTATCATTTTCCAAACATAGGCCACACACACTGTCTTCCAACAGTCCCAGTCTCTGCACTCTGCGCTGGATTCTATAGCGTAAATTTCCGCTTGAAATACAATCGCATAGGTTCTTAGGCAGGTTGATATCTCTGTCCTGTTTTTGATCCATCTCTGAACCAACAACTATCTGCTCTTAATATTTCCTTCTCCCTGAGGATCCAGTCCTCTCTACTAGGGAACAGTACTTCATGAGGAAGTTTATAGTCGACAATCGGAGGTGTAAAGTCAGAGATCATTTCCAGAATGCTGTGACTTCCAGTATCAACAGTCTGTTGCACTCTGTATTCAATTGATTTGTGCAATTGACAATATGCACAAGTCTATATGCAGTCCATCTAGCCTCTCTCTCTCCAGAAAAATGTAGAGAGAAGGTAGATCTAGAAGGTTCTCGATGGCCGCTGACGGTGTGGTACTGATGGCAACATTGATGGCCAGACAAGCCTGTCTCTGTAAGCCAGAGAGCGTCGCCTCAGCCGTTTTCTGTAGAGCCTTCGGCCACCATGCAATTTATTTGGGATGTAAACACCAAGTTTTACCATAAATCCTTCGACAAGTCCATAGGGATAGTCTGGCTTTGTGTAAAACATTTTCCAAGTGAGCGTTCCAGGTGAGTTTTTATCAAGGAAAATGCCAAGACATTTCACCTCCGTTCTGAATAGAATGCCCTCATCAATGAAAGAAAGTGGCGTTAGATCGTCCAATTTTCTCCTCCTGGTGAAGGGGATTATCAGTTTTGCTGGGGTTGACAGACATCTGCTCCCTCAGACACCAACTGTGAACAACATCCAACGTGCTTTGGAGGATATTACAAGCTACCCAAGCTATATATATGGTTCTGCTACCAAAAGGGGCCATAAAACATTCACTGAATCTGTTCAAGATTTTTTAAATATGTCACTGTAGTAATAAAAAACAAGTGAAATACTACCTGTTTCCATTGTATAACTAAAGACTGCATAACTCGAGCTTACCTGTAACAAAAATACGAAATATTATTGTCTTGTTCATAAAAATTGATAACAATAAATATTAATGAGTGTATATGTATTGTGCAGAACGAGGAAAATTTTGCACTGACCAGTTTACTTAACCCCAATACCTGTTTTACTTCAAAATAACTTCTTCGGGTGGTTTAACATAATATTAACAATATATTACACATTTTGACGAATCATTGTTTTCAGAGAATCATTGTAAAAAACAATTTTCATCTGATGTAACCAACATCTTATCTTAAATATTTTTTTAATTTCAAGAGAATATTGATTGTAGTTTGAATATTATATATTAGTACAATATTATTTTGGTTGGTTTCAGAGTTTTGTGGTGGTCTTCTTTCATCATCCAAAACAAAAACGAGCCGTCATTAACACCCTAGTGAACAGAGCTAGGAAGGTACGTCGTCGACGAAATAAAATACCTAACAACTGTATTACCACAGAAAATACATAATCCTCACTACACGTCCAAGGAAGAAGAAGAAGAACACCAATGAGGGGCAACCCCAAGGCACTGTCTACCTGCCATACATAGAAGGTGTCACCAACCGAATCGGAAAAATTCTAAAGAAGGAAAAAATTACCACCGTCTTCAAACCACCGAAGAATATATCGGAGTATCTGAGAACAGCAAAAGACAGCAGAGATACACTCAAATCAGCGCTAGTTTATTCAATGAAACTGTGGTGAACTTTATATCGGTCAGACGAAAAGAAGCATTTGTAATCGCCTAATCGAGCACAAGCGAGTTGCCGATTGGGACAGACTAAGAAGTCTGCACTTGCCTAACATGCATTGTCCGACGAGTTGGGATAGGTTTGGTCCAAAGTGAGTGGGTCTATTCGACCCTCCACCGCAACCCATAAGGGTTTATTGTGGTTCACACCTTGTCACACTCAACTAAATGAAACCAGCTTTTTAAAGAAGCTAATTAGTTTATATGGTGAGTGGTCTTTCAGGCTCCGCCGAACCCTTGAAAACCTGATTTGACCCGCAGAGGGGCAGGCACAAAGTACGTGCTCCGATGTTTCATCATTTTCTAAACAGAGGCAACACACACTGTCTTCCGACACTCTGAGTCTCTGTATATGATGATTCAACATTGTAGTTCATCCCTAATGTTTGGTATCAAGCTTCGAAGGGTGAATAAACGCCTTGGAGTGAGCCAATTCAGGAAGATTCTGTCACAAGTCCATAAATCTTCTTGCTATCCAAATGTTCAATTTTTGTTCGGCAAAGCCTAAAGTGACGTCAGTGACAGGTTCTGGTCCGATGAAGCTGCTTATAGCACCCTCCTTTGCAAGGAAGTCAGCAGTCTCATTGCCTTCCAGGTCAGTATGGTCGAGAATCCAGACCAGCGTCAATCTGTTAAGTCTTTGAAATACAGTCGCATAGTTTTGTAGGCAAGTTGATATATCTGTCCTGGGTCTGCGACTGAAAACACCTACACCGGAACCGGAAGGTGTTTTTAATCCATCTGTGAACCAACAAATATCTGCTCTTAGTATTTCCTTCTCCCGCAGGATCCAATCCTCTCTACTCTGGAATAGTACTTTATAAGGCATTTCGTAGTTGACAGTTGGAGGCATAAAGTCAGAGATCATCACCAGAATGTTGTGACTTCTAGTGTCAACAAACAGTCAACTCGATTTGTGCAATTGGCAATGTACACAAGTCTATATGCAGACCATCTAGCCTCTCTCTCTCCAGAAAAATGTGGAAAGGTGGAAGATCTAGAACGATCTCCATGACCGCTGACGGTTGGTACTGATGGCACCATTGATAGTCAGACAATCCTGTCTCTGTAAGCCAGAGAGTTTCGCCTGGACCGTTTTTGTAAAGCCTTCGGCCACCAGGCAGTGATTATTGGTGTGACAATCATGATATAAATCCAGTGGATTTGTTCGGGACCTAAGCCCCAAGTTTTACCACAAATCCTTCGTCATGTCCATAGGGACAGTCTGGCTTTGTGTAAAACTTTTTCCAAGTGAGCGTTCCAGATGAGTTTTTTATCAAGGATAATGCCAAGATATTTCACCTCCGTTCCAAATGGAATGACCTCACCATTGAGGAAAAGTGGCGTTAGATCGTCCAATTTTCTTCTCTTGGTGAAGCAGATTACCACAGTTTTGCTGGGGTTGACAGAGATCTGCTCCCTCAGGCACCAACTGTGGACAACGTCCGTTGTCCAACCGGACCAAAATCCATTTCGAAAATACCGAGAGACTGGCAACATCGAATCATTATTCAACAAGAATGTATTTAAAAGCCATAGAAATAAACAAGAGTCTCGTGATGGCCGTGGTAGTGGGCGGACGTACTGATCACATCCGTCGACAAAGAAGG